>VKHH01005997.1:0-32384 GCA_015144975.1 Epipyxis sp. PR26KG | reverse complement strand
TTGTAAAACAATTGCGTTCTTCCATCCGAGTGGAGCAGCCAGAATAGCGACAAATGGAGTTGATGGTATTTTTAAGCTGGTCATGACATTCAATTCTGTGTGAACCTTTATTGCAACCAGTGGTAAAGTGACGACCTTGAATATCGAGCAGAGGATGCCGTGAGCAATCACAATGCAGACCTTGCGTAATGGAGGGCTGAGCCAGATAGCATCTGCGGAGCAATGAAACACGAAAATCAGAAGAGCACACAGTGTATGCAGGAAACTTTGGAGACACTGTAATCCATCGACCGGAATCCTCATTTTGAATCGAACCAATGTGAGCAATAAAACCTAAATTATTACTTGAAGAAACTGATTGCATAAAATTAGTAAAAAATTGTGTATTATGAATACTGAATTTTTGGATGGACGGATGAATGAAGGAATAAAAATTAATTTGGCGAATCACATCGATTGACCTACCGTTGACGAGGTTAAAAAACTAAATAATGTAACAGGAAACCATCTCATGTATTAAATCATTTTTGAAAATTTTCAAATGTAACCGTTATCTTCCGTCTTTTATTCATTCATCAACTCATCAACTCATAAAATCTAAAATATATAGTCAACCTTGCCACATTTATCACAATATCGAAATTGGAATTGATTGATACTGTACATTAATACGTTTATCTTGCGAATGAATCGTAATAGTGAAGAGGAAAATGATTCATCGATCAATATTATCAAGTATCACAATGATCCGAATTTTGATGGGCTGACTAAATCAAGCGACAAAGTTGATAAAATTTATTTTAATGGGATTGTCAACAGAAGTGCGAGCAATAGTCGTACTTGCACACCATCCTTACCTAAAACCCCTTCACCATCGTTGGAATTATTCAATGGTCGGGATCATGTCAATCACCAAAGTGTGAATAGTATTGGAACTGGTGGTGGTAAACAACTAAATGAAATATCATCTCAAAATGCAAAAGCTCGTGGCACAATGAAATTGTGTTCCTCCAATCTGATCGATAATATCACTTCTTCAGCTATGGATCATAATGAATTGTATAAATCAGAGAGTATTTGTAATCCACAGCGATTATTTTCGATTAATTTGAACGACACTTTAGAAAATGATACAAATGAAGTAATTGAATTATCTCATATAGATATTATTCAACCTTTAAATAATGAATCTATTACTTCATCGCCATTGAATGTACATATATCACTAGACAACAGTTCCGCTTCTCCCATAATTGGGAGTGAAAGCTTAAGAGTTGAATCAGAGTCTGAGCGACTTGCTCGAGAAGAAAAAGAATCCGAAATGCTTGCCTGGGAAATGATGCAACAAGAAAATTATGAATTATATCAACTTCAAATGCAATTCATGCGAGAAAATGCTGAACTGATGGCAGAAGATGATTTCAATGCATTACAATCTGCTATAAATGAGTCAGGAAGATTGGATATGGTCATGAACAACAATAACAATGTTGATAATGATGCAGACGAAGAAGACGAAGAAGAAGACAATCCTGAAAATTGGGACTATGACCGACTTCTTCAAATCGGACAAGAAATTGGAGGTATGTTTATGTTAATATGATGGTGATATGATGATATTTCTGCATCATACTTCGTTGATATGATACAGAAATTTATCTCTATTCAGCAATACTATAACAATCTACGTACTGTAATATATTATGTAAAGATGTAAAAACGGAGCGATGGAGATTACGAGCAAAGAGTGTTATTGCCTCTCTTCCCAAAATAACTTATCAGACCATTCTTGAGGTAATATCATAAATTATATTGTGCTTCTGAGATTTCAAGAGGACAAAACGAAAATCACATTATCACATTTATGCAATTGATATCATTTTGTTAGGAAAATGAAATCATTAAAAATTCTGAAACTGTCGTAAATGAAAGGCCTATTCAATCAAATGAGTTTCCAAGCAAGAGAGCCTGTACAAGAGAAGTCGATAGCAGATGCGCTGTTTGCATGGAAAACTTTGTTTCAGAAGATAATTTGTCACTTCTTCCATGTCAACATTACTTCCATATTGACTGTACCGAAGGGTGGTTGACAGATCATAATTCTTGTCCTATGTGTAAAACTAAAGCTACCCAATCACCATAGAATGTTTGTGCATCAATAAATAAATTAAGTTTCAATAATATACAGCTTATTTTCTTAAATATTATATGACTTACAATACTACAAAATAAAGGTTAACACGAACAAAGCAAATAAAGTACTAGAAATAAAAAATATATACCAAAATTACATATGCAATTACTAAATTAAAGCTGGTCGAAATCTTTTTTTATTATTGCTTAATGATATTTTTAAGCTCTCATGTTTGAACGTTTCATTAGTAACATTACCAGATTTGCTAATAGAGACTGTTTCAGAAATATTTAGAGGATCATCAGAAGACATAGAGTATTGTAACTCAGTTTGAAAACTTTCTTTCAAAATATTATTATTAAAATTGCTATTTTTATATCCAGTGAATGGTTTGGACAATAAACGAATTACTTCAGGACTTCTTTTCATTGTCATGTAAATGGACGCTGTGCTCTCTTTACCACTATTCTTGAGAATATTATTGCATTGGTAATTGTCTTGCTCTCGTATGATTTGAGTCAATTCCATCACCAATCCTTGTTGTCTTTCAATCTCTTGAGTAAACAATATACTTTTATTTTTTATTTGTGAATATTTTTCAGTTAATTCAATGATTTCACTTTGTAACTTTGATTTCTCTTCACATAGTCTTGTAACTTCATGCTTCATATCATTAATATCTTGTATGAAACTACATGTATTATCACTATTATTTTGCATCAATCGAAGAATTTCCATTTGCAGTTCTTGTATCTTTTCGTTTTGTTCATCAATATAAAAATCTTTTTCCATCAACTGTTCTTTTGACTCATTTTGATGCAATATTAATAAATTGTGGTGATTTTGCGCATTTTTATGTGCAAATGACACTTTTTCAGTTAAAATTTCTATTTGGTTTTTCATATTAGTGATTGTTTTATTGAACTCAACTCTTTCCATTTGGATTATCTGATCTTTCAGCGATTGTCTTCTAGAATTTTCATGTCCGTCATCGAATATAGAAATTTCATTCGGATTTTCGTTTTCATCAGCATTATTACCTATATAGTAGAATAAATAGATTAATACGTACTGTTACTAAAGTACAAGCATCACTACATTTCAATATTTCTATACACTTAACACTTAACAAGATACCCATACCAATATATGGTTCACTTTTTGCATGCTTACTCTTATACGGTGCACTCATTCGAAACTACAGTAGTATTTCGTAATAGAATTATAGAATTGATAGATGATATGATTATTCTACGGCGGTATTGCGGTATATCGGTGTAGCTAAATTAAATAGTGAATAATGAATAAGCATTTAAGTATACAGTAAGGTATAAGGCATAAAATAATTATAGTCAAGAATAATAAATTATATATACTGTTTACTGTACTATATACTGTACAGTACTGTATATTACAAGAAGTGGAAGTTATACACAACAAACAACAACAAAAGTTTTATAAGCAGTTGATAAATAAATGAAAATAACGGTCAGTTTTTTATACTAAGGCGCTATTTCATGCTAATTAGTATTTGATATATATCAGATAGAAACTTTGTCTTTATTTTATCCAAAGTTATAGTGTAAAAAAGCCCATTCTGGAATTCATTCGACATCCAAACATCCAAATCAGTAGGAAGATAAGCTTCACTACCCGAAACGGCGTATTTAACTTCAGATTATTGTGAAATTTTTACTTAAATATCTTTCAAACATAATCTTTTTTCTCAAACAACAATCTCAATATAATATTGTGAAGTGCATAAACTAGACGGATTTTGGGTAATCAAATTTTTTTTTTTGATTTGAGCTTTATCTCTTTCACTTTTTTTTCACAAAACCGACGGATAAAAATCTTGTGTGTTTTTGTACGTTTCATTAATTAATTCAACATATTCTAGATATTCTCTATGTAAATTAGAAATGTAACCGGTTATTTCGTTACCGGAACATCGAAAAATACGATAACAGTTATCACACATCACACAATAAAAAAAATCGAAAAATCCGTCTAGTTTTGCGTTTCACAATATTGTATAAGATCTTGAGAATAATCTTGTTTTTTCATTCCATTAAAAATGCAATAAAAACTAAATCGTAAAAGTGGGCCGTACCAGCGGCCATGGTTAGGGTTGTGTGGTGGTGGGGTCCTGCAGCTACTCGAAGGTCACTGTGTCACGTTGAAGATATATCGCATTGCATCCAATTTTATTTATTCTGATCGAGGAAGAAAGCGTAGAGCTTAAGAAGAGGGCTCTCTGTTATGTTCCATACTTTTTAATTGACATGATGATTTGCTCATTCATTCATTTATTCATTCACTAAACGCTTGTTCCTCTTGTTTAGTCGTCTGTTTTGATTTGCTCAGTTAATTCAACTGTAATATACAGTATACTACCGGTACCGTAAAAATACCAAAATAATGCTTTTTCTCCCCTTTGCAGTGGATATTTTTGAAGTTAAAATAGCCATTCGTAAACCTGCTCACGTCTGCCAAAGGATACCCCCTTACTTAGCTGCTCACAACCAATAAGTTTTGCCGTTCATTTAGGCACTGTTCGCCAACTCACTGCTCGATTTGAGCCTTCTTAAATTTGCATTATTATCATTTCTGCTTGCTTTGTAATCATTAATCAATGTATAAGTAATAAAAAAAATTTTAAAAAAATACTGTACACTGTACCCCGGTAAAACAGAGCACGACATAATTATAATAATAAATCCTTTGCTTAAGGCTTGCTGTAACAATAAGTTAGAAATTCTTGTTCCATTTCAAAATAGATTATCCGATTTTTAGCAGCTAAGCTTCAAAGTATGGTTTCTACGTTTCGACACTCTACACGTAATACCTTTATTTTTCGCCAATGATTTGAATTCTGATAGTAGTACGCAATACACAGTATATTTTGCCACGGAGAAATTATTTGTTTTGGTATGTCAAAGATATTTCATATTCGATTTGATTTTCCAAAATTTATTTCCCCTAGATTTGTATTTCCCAAAAATTGGACACCAAAGCTTTCAGCTCTATCGTCTAGAAGCAATTCAATGGGTTTCAGTTCTAAATCTATTAAATCAACTATTGCAAATAATAATGTGTCTATTCCAGGTACTTTAGACATAAGTGCTACGCTTGGTTCAAAAACCATACAAGTGACCAAGATCGGTGATAAAGCCTTTTTTATCAACAATATATTAGCGCGACAATCAGTGATATTGCTTCCCGAAAGTTTTTACTTGTGGAAAGTGTCTAAGTTCGAAGATATAACGATCGATAGCTTATCTTTATTTACTCTTATCACTCCTACAATAGAAGTGTTATTCATTGGCTGTGGTGAGAAGATGCCTCGCTTGTTACCCAAAGAAATTCATTCACATTTCAAATCATTAGGCATCGTAATTGAAGCTACTAACTCAGTCAATGCTATTACAACTTTCAATGTATTAAACTCTGAAGGCAGAAATGTTGCAGCAGCTGTTTTGACTCTTCATCCAACTCTATCCTCGTCAGAAGAACTGCCCGAATTCATATGATCATGATTACGATCTTGTAGTCAAAAGAAATAAAAATTAAGAAATAGTCAGTACAGATGTGTTTATTCTTTTAACCATTGCCTAATATGAATTTCTTGGTGTAATAGAATGTTGAATGATGATTAAGATAATTAAAAAAAATGGGTTATGCCTTTTCTTTATTTACTGATATTTTGGACTCGTTATTTTGATCTAAATATCAACCAAAACAAATTTACACAATAAAACACCTTTAAAAGCTTTTTTAATAATGGTTGTACTATTTTAATGGTATTTTGATTTGATATCTTAAAGTTCAATAAGAGCTATTAAAGAGTTAAAAACATATGAAAAATGCAAATAACTGGGTTATTTTTCAAAATAAAAATAAATGAAAAATAAATAACTCGTGCAAAATATAGTAAAAAATCAAAACATAACCATAGTTATTAACTCTCTTATTTACAGTATAATAACAGCCAACAAAAAAACACCCAAATTATAAATTTTTGAAAGTTCAAAATCCATCTGGTATATTGAAATAAGTCAAAACTATACCCAAGAATGTAACTATTACACATAGTCCCATCACAGTCGCAAAACTAGTTGATTGAGCAATAGCAAGTAAACCAAAGGCACCAACCATTGCTCCTGATTTACCCATGGCACAAGCTATGCCATTGAAAGTCGATCTAATTTCTTTTGGAAACAAAACTGGAGGAAACGAGAATGATGTGATTCCTAATCCAAATTGTAGACAGAAACTTAGAATCACGTATAATGCAAACAATGAATTTTTACTATGAGTTTGGAGATAACTAAACAGTCCTGCGACTAATATAAATAAGAAAGTTTGTAGAGAAAATCCTAGCATTTGCAATCGCTTCAATCCAAGATGCGGTAATAGATAAATGCTCAGAAAAGTAGCTGGTATTCCCATCGACAAAGCGATCAACACTTTTCCAGCTGTTTCCTGGATGTTTGCATCAGATGAAACATCATTAACTGATCCATCAATAGCATCAATAATTTCTCCACCAATCAAACTTACACCATACACAACAATATCGAATAAAAACCAAGTGCCGCCTGAACCGATCAATAACTTCACAATATTAGGATCCTTGAAGCCATTTATCATCGCATCGTACGTTTCTGACAATTTCTTGTCTTTAATATCTACTGATTGATTTGGTGAAGCATTAATAATTCCAGTTCGATCAGATCGTTCACCGTATGTGAATTTATTGTGCTCTTTTGATTGAAATACTTCTTTACGATCATAATAACTTTCTACCGTTATAGCAACAATCGCCAACAAAGATGGTATAGTTCCAATACCTAAGACAAGTCTCCAACGAGTTGAAGTTGATATATTAGAACCTACCATATTTATATAAAATAAGATGATACTATAATGAAGATGAGGGAACAGCAAGCAATTTGTACCTGTCAAAATTAATGCCATAATCCATGGACCCAACAAGCCTGGCATTTGCCAAAAGAAAGCCCATGCTGAACCGCTGGCATTGACTTTCGTTTTTACAACAATTTCCCCGCTCTCTGAATCATTTGTCGCACTTTCAGTTGAGGCAACATTCTCAGCAGCTTTCGTGGCTGAAATGGGGAATACTCCGCCTAATCCAATACCAAGAAAAAAACGAAACAAAATAATAATCCCATAAACACTTGAAGGAGAACCATTGGGTGCAACAGCTGACAAAAAAGATGATACAGCAGCAATGAGCAATGTAATTGATAGTGCTGTAGATCTTGGAAAATAGTCTCCTAAAAATCCAAGTGACAGTTGACCAATTATTGCACCTAAAAATACAACAGCCGTAGCAACACTCTGCACCCAAATCTGCTGCTTTCCAGAACCGCAATTACTATCATCAGTGGTGCATTGTGATGTAGACATCATTATCAACACTATAGATATCGATTGAAAGTTATACTGAGTTGAGAAATTTGCCAAAGCCGTAATAATAGTTGATAACCATGTTCCATTTCCTTCCAACATGATATTACAAATCAAATACAATCAAAATAAATATTCTTTTTACTCTGAACTCTGGAATTTCGTTATTAATATCGGTATATCGGTATCTTGGATAAAAAAGTAAAAATCTAAATAACTTAATCCACCCGACATCCGGGCTGGGCGATCTTGGATTGTTCCATAATAAAATAAATTAATTAACAAGGCTAGTAAATCTATTCATTCAAGGTTTGTACGTCATTCATTTAGAGCTTTCTTGGTTGTTCCTCTTGTCTTGAATGATAGTTTTGATTTGCTCAAGTTAATTTCCTATTAATCCATTCATTCATTAATTCATTCAAAGCCGCGCGCCTGTTTGAGACGGCTAAAAACCGTAGCCGCGGCTACGGCCCCGGCTGGAACCTCTAATTTTTACGGTAATGAGGGGTCCTCTGTTATGTTTTCTAGCTTGTTCCTCTTGTTTCGTTGAACTGGTTTGATTTGCTCAGTTAATTCCTATTCATTCATTGAATGAATGAATGAATGAATTGAGCAAATCACATCAATCTAAACAAGAGGAAAAAGCAAACATAACAGGAAGCTCTCTTATGTTCAATCGCTTCTTACTTATTTAATTAATTGATTAATTTTTAAGGAAAGCACTTTTAAAGATAAAAAAATCATCGTATCAATATGATGGGGAGTGTTGAATGTGAAGCATACTGGTCATCAAGTTCGTTTATTCATTATCATTATTCCACATTGCTGTGAGCTGACCGTTTCATTGAACACGCAGCAATGATGAATATAAAAAACAATTCCGTTCAAAATAATTGATAATTATAGCATCATTCTTAATTATCATGAAATAGATTTTACATCTTCGGAGTAGAGGATGTCTGAGGTGGATAAATCTGCTGTAGCCTCATCGCTAATGACAAATGAGTGTAAAATGGAGAGAATTTGACCCCCTCGTCACTGCCAGGAGTCGCACTCGTTTGTATGCTAATATTATGATGCCGTCGATTGTACACAAACGCCTTTCTCACTCGGATGAGATTAGTTTGCATGTTTGTCATCATTGAGTCGCTTATGCTGAGTAAGATTTGTTCGATATGATCGATTGAATCTTCCTCGATGAAAACTGAGAATTTGGAATAATCCAACACATCATAATAAGGATAATAAGTCATGTCGGAGAGGAAGACTGGTATGCATCCCCCGTAGATCACATCCACCACTCGAAATGACCAGCCAGCAGTCCCTCTGATGCACAAGCAGAACTTGGTGATGCCAATGGTTCGCATGTAGTCCTTCTCCATGCTCTTGGTGGCATTCGGATACTCTCCAATGAAGGTCACTCGCCGGTACGTGAGAGGAAATAGCTCAGATGGATTTATGTTGACTCGCTGGCGAGATGGAAATCCTATACAATCAACACACAGCAGATAAAATCACAATCATCCATAAGCTATAATCACAAACAATGATAACATATCATATCATATCATACAGTGTAGACGATCAAACTTCAGCCAGCCGTGATTATGATGAACAATAATCAAACATATCTACATCGTGATTGGTACTTCGTTGTATTTTTAAACATATATTATATTCATTTAATTACGATATGAACGATGGTACTATTGTTTCTTGGTTCATAATAATAACAAGGGATGATGGGTGTACCTGTGCCAGTCTCTCTCGCTTTCATGAATATCAGCAAGGGTCTCTGGAAAGAGGGTAATACGGTCTGGGGATTTTGAAATATTGACATGGAATTATCGAGATTGAATCCCACAGGGGGGATGACGATGTCCTTGTTGGGATAAAAGCAATCGGTATTATAGTCACCCATGGGCTGCAAAGATATCTTATCACGCATTAGCTCAACCTACAGTACACACCAAATGCAACACACATAATAATAATCATGATAATAATAATAATAATAATAATTATTATTATTATTATTATTATTATTATTAGTGTTATAAAATAATTACTGTATGATTATTAATTATTAAGAGAAATTAAATGAAATTTGTTCAGAATAATAGAAATTGTTATTATAAAAATAATAATTATTATTATCATTATAAAAATTTGCTTGCTTTCATTCATTAATCCATTCATTTTGAGCTAATAACAATACCGTGCTTACCTGAGAGATTGACTTGTAAACGAAGTGAGAGTGGTGGAAGCTGTAACAGGCACCATAGTCGTGTGAGAAAGTCATCGCAAATTTGACATTTTTATTAAATGTGTGTTTCATGAATTTCAAGTGAGCGATGATTTGATTCATGATTATGTGAGGTCGGATGTTTTGGAAGTGGACATATTTCCCATGATAAAATGGAATTAAAATAAGCTCTGCATCTTGTATGGGAGATTGCAATGAGGAAAAGGCCTATAATTATGATCAAAACAGCACATGTGGGAATGAGGGTGATGAACATGAGGAGATGACAGCATATGGTATTATGGTATGAAGGGATTATGTGCCAGTGGAAGGAAGAATCTTGGTTGTGTAAAATAATAATCATATAATTGATTTAAGTATTAATTATTACAATTTGTATGGCAATATAATGTTCAGTAAGGTCACATAAAATAAATTAATGAAAGCAATACTATTAAGGCCATTATTATCGCTTTTATTATTTTTATATTATAGTAGTTTACCTTAATTGTGAAATGATCAGCGATGAAAACATGTTTGATTTTCTTCATGTATTCGTAGGATTGAGTTTCAGGCCCATCCATTTTCAGATTTGTTCGAGCAGTTTCATTGAATTCTAAGACATGCACCTTCATGCGCTCAGACAAGCCTGAGGCCAGAAATAACTGAGCTTGAGGAGTCAGAACTCTTCGCCACTCAGTCTCAATAGTGGAGTGAAAATAATGAGTATTATTATTGCTATTATCAGCACTATAATCATAACAAGTTTATTACTATTATTATTATTATACAGACAGCAGTGCCTGAGCTGTTGATTTTCATTTAATATTACGATTCATACCTGAATTTATTTGTGATGAAATGCATTCGATTGTTTTGACATATCGGAGGAACATGGCACCTGCACTTCCCCGTGTCAATGCACACTCCCAGAAGTCTGCAATCATAATCACAAACAGGATGAGATGCTTTGTATCCCTTCGACAAATCCAATTTATTATGATATTGTCGAAGTAAGCGTGTGGTATACAAGCGAGTATGACCTTGTAAACTATCATTGCTCGATATTGATGCACTTGCTGACTCAACTAAACGAACTTTCAAATGATGCAATGATAATAAATCATTCTTTAATTTCGATTTGGCTAATAATATCTCAGTGTTTCGAACGCTGTAATTCTTCGCGATGGATTCATCCGGAAATTTCAGTCGTTTAATATATCTCAGCGATTGGTCTTCCCTCAGATACGGTAAATGAGGACCTTTGCCCAAGCATTTGGCTGGTGAAATTGTGAAATGAAATAATGGACGAAGATTGCGTTGAAGTCGAATCCCGTAATAGTTGGTATGATAATTATCATTCGATGAGACATATTTTGAGCCTATGATATATAATCATACAATAAATGAAATAGTGAGAATACAAGATTATGATAACAAAACTAGCACATATCATTCTTATTAATTAAGTAGTTTGATTTAAAACATTTGTTTCAGCTAACACAGAATAAAATAAATAATAATATAATCAAGATTGAGATTATAAATGCCACAGGAAAAACATTACCTAAGTGAATAGCGAATGCAGACCTCTTCGGTGAGAATGTGAAATAAAATGGCTTCTTATGATCTTTCGTGTTGAACACGAGTCTCTCTGGATCCTCTTCATCTGTTGTGAGGTAGCAGTCGCTCTCATTGAAGTTCTCCGCATACCGGATGAAGAACTGATGTTGGAATTTCTTCAAGCTGCTTGAGCCGATTGATTCCAATTTCATCATTCCCGTTGGGACGAATGAGTTCAGCTGTCTCGCATAAGTTGCATTTCCAGACATGTTTCTTATGTACATGCCTTTGACTGGCACGGGCAAAGGCATTAATCGAACATAACAAGAATCTAGTGACATCACAGGTTCGATTGATACGCCATCGCTCTCTTCCCATAATATATCCAATACCATCGCGTCATATGATTTCAGAGTAATGATATAATCTATTATGTGAGATTCAATCTTATGATTATCACGGGGGCTGGGCCATGATACATCATCAAAATTATCATGATTATTTGTGAAATTAACTTTAATATATGAAAATTGTGGTCCTAACGAATGATCAAGAAGTGAGAGTAACTCCATAATGTTGAACATAGTGCCTTTTATAGGGAGTTCATGTATAATTCCCTTCGGAGGATCCGTTTTGAAGGATAATATCATGATTTTGATGGAATGGATAATGTCTCTAACAGGAATCAAATCATATAATAATGGTTGATCAAACCAACGGTAGTCTAATACGATGGTTCCATGAGTGATAGATGTACGAATCAGTGTGTCCACGTCCAGCGAAGGTGTTCTCGAGCAAGTAGGTGGGTTGTTATATAAGGTTCCAAAAATATGACCTAACCTCAATAATCTAATCGAAGAAAAATTATGATGATACGATTTAAACACTTGCTCCGTTTCATTCATGATCAAATCACAATAATGCGGATAATTATCTCTTAGATTAGATTGCTTTGATAGAAGTAATAGCAGCCATGTATGAGCTTGATTGAAGGACTGGGTATTCATCACAGTAATTATCATATTTGAGATGGTATTCTTAACTTCATTCATACAGAATAATAATTCATTGGAGTGTAAACAATTATTGCTATTGGTATCCATAATGGATTGGAAATGATATTTTGTTAGTGATGATATGATACCTTGAATAGAATTACATGATGCGTTGACTTCTCTTGCAATACTATTGAGCATTGCAGCATCAGTGAAATCATAGTTTAACAATGAAAATTTGTTTCTAATACTCTTCCTATTTAATATTGAATAAGGCTCCTGAGAAGTGGGACGATAAACCATATTGTCTACAATAATAATATGAAAATCATCGTACAATTTTAACCAGTCATTCTCTATATCAGATGATGATTCGATTAGCCAGGTACCACCAAAAAATACAATGCAATTATTTGAAGCATCCTTAATATCTGCACTTAGGGACAATAATACGAATGATAAAATATATATTGAATGAAAACCCAGAAGAGACAGCATTATCGTTTGAATACTGTAAATTGGAAGGAAATCATGCAATATCGACTGGAGTCGACCACCGACAACCGACTAATCGACTAATCTCTTCTTCTGATTATGATGTAATTGTTTTATTGTTGAACCTTTGTATTTTTGAATTGTACTTTCGTTCGCATCGATCAATTAACTATTATAACTTCTTAAATATGATCTATAATAATAAAATTAATAAAAAATCACACTTAAATACCGGCGGTGTATATAAACCCCGACGAGGTTATAAAAAAATTATTAAAAATCTAAAAATCCCTTCTTCTTTATTATAAATGATTCGGGATTTACAAGAATTCAAATCAAAATTGATTATATAGGCTATCAGAATCAGAATCGCCAAAAAATTGATCAACAATTGATCCTCGTTGTTGTTTGAATAAAATTTTAAAGAAGAAAAATAATAAAGTTTTTTTTTAATTTTTTTTGAGATAGTAGATAATAGTACGGTATACAGTATACAAGTATACCACGTTTATTGCATACTGTATACTGTTGAAATTCAATAGTACTATCAAATAACGCAATGGCCAAAAGTCTCTCTCCTCCGTGGCTGGAAACTGATTTGAATAATATCTTAACGCATGATACGACAAACTCATCAACTGGTTATTTCCGATCGATAGGATGTAAAGGAGCATGGTCAGGACAAGTCATATCTTATTCGGAGTCTCATTATATTCTCACGATTAGTGACTCAAAGCATTTTGTCAATATGTTTCTAAGCCAAAAAAATCTGAAATCTATTTTTGCTGCCGGTTACTCTTTGGCTGACCTTAAGTTCAGCATAGTGCAACTGAAGCAAATACACTTCACAACAGTGATATTTGCGGCAGCTGATAGGATGGTACCTTTGAGTGCACTTGGTGTGAGTATGCCGTTTGCAATTCAGGTATTATTGAATAAATTTTGTGTCAAACACTAAATATAAAAAATATTACATCATAACCATAACCCTTCAGTAATACATTACTCATAAATATACATCATTTCTTTAAACAGGCTCAAAGTATTGATCTATTGGGTGGAAATGATTGCGAAATAATTGGAGATCCGAAAGATCTCAATTATTCATCCATGATTCGAATGATCACAAAAGAGTCGAATCATCGTTTGATTACTGAGAGATTAGTAACCACTCAATTTCCAAGAGAAGCGATGCTGCCTAATCCAGGTATAGATAACATATCATAATACCCAACTCCGATTGAAGCAAATAATACATTTACAATCATAATATTGTTGATTTTGATGATAATTATTATTATTATTTATATTTATTAATAATTCTCAAACTTATTTAATTAGATAATACCGTAGAGCTCCCTTATCCGATATCAGACAACAATCCCATTGACCTTACATACTGCATAATATCAACAGAAGATCAGCAGCAACTTGACAATCAGATATCATATGAATATTCCTCTATAATATCGAATAGAAAAAAATCAGAAAAATTCAAATTGAATAATAATAATAATAATAATAATAATAATAATAATAATAATAATAATAATAATAATAATAATAATATAAGTGATCGAATTTTTATGAACGGCGTGGCTGATTTGATGTTGACGTTTAATGGCACCCAATGTGATGAGTTGAGCGATGACGAGCCAAGTATTCCTGGCAATTTTAAGTTTCCTCGACTCGAAACATCAAACATCATAAATTATTATAATCAAGATGCGATCATAGCAATGATGAACATTCACACTCAGCAAGAGACTCAAAATAACTCATATTATGATGCTACTTGTTGGGATTGTGTCGTCACGGAGACTGTAGTTGATGATAGCACACAGCACCAGTCAAGTGAAGCGGATTCACAACCTCTCTATGGCAACGACATCAACAATAATAATAGCAGTAAAAATAATAATAATAATAATAATAATGAAAATAAGAATAGTAAAAATAAGAATAATGAAAATAATAATAATATTAACAATAATTATAATAATAACTCTAGTGTGAGACTCAATGAAGTTACTCAGCTGTCGAGCAACATCACTTATACTCAGCAAGTGCACACGCAGGTAGCATCGCCAAGTTCTCAAACTTCCTGGGATATATTTAAAGAGACTCAGGTAGCTTCACAAGTTGAAAATGGGGATATCATAGCTGATGGCAGTAGTGCAAATTCAAAGGCTATTAATGACATGAATCCCATGGATGCTGAGGGCGAGATACATGCAGCATCACCGGTCAATAATAACTTACTCGCGAATAATAATAAAAATGATGTTTATTTGACAGAGAAGTGTCTGGTGGAGGTATCGGTTCTTGTGAGTGAGACTCAAGTCGAATCATCAATCACTGATGAATATAACAAACATTTGTCGAATATTGACGAGTCACAAGTCGAAAATCAGCCAAAAAACACAAATGATGAGGAAATAATTCAATCATCGACAACATCGTTGAAGCATTCAAGTATCCCTAACTATGTACACCCGAACACTCCCAGTAACAAAAATAATAACAGTAACAGTCAAGCAGAGCATGATAGCGCCGCTTCGGGTACAGTCGTGTTGATCAATAACAATGACCCTATGGCACCATATAACATCATAACCAGAAGAAGAAGAGGTGAGGACTCATTTTGCTTTATTATGATCATAATAATCGTTTTATGTTGTATGATTCGTCAGGCACTGGAAGAAGGGATGAAGAATCCGTTAGCTCACAACCAATGGTCGCTTCAATCAATAATAACAAATATTATGATCATAACAAAAATAATAATTCAGATTCGCCAACTTCCAAAATATCGAAATCGCGATTGAACAAGCCCCCCGTCACGAGCAACGAAGACAATTTCATCGGAAGATACATTAAAAAATATTTTCGAGGATTCGGATGGTTTAAAGGTGTTATCTCCAGTTACAACCGGTTAGTTTCTTACTCACAATAATAATGTTCTATTAAGAGGCTCGTTCCGGTTCTGTGCGGCTATAATTTTTTTTAATTACATTAATTGTTATATGATAAATTTATTGACATAATGCACAGACTATTAACATATTCATATTGTGATTGAGCACAATGAACCGCAATGAAAAAATGGTTTAGAATTGACTTTGACAAAGCAAACCTATGAGCTCAATCTAAACTTGGAGAAATCACCTTTACAAATTTTCGATACAAAGTATCAAATAAAATATTCCAATTTAGATTGAGCATAGGTTTGCTTGTCAAAGTTAATTCTAAACCAAATTTTTCATGCGGTACTTTTGGATCAATCACTATATGCTAATAGTCTATGCATTATGTCAATAAATTTATGATATTAACATTTCAACGAATAAAGTAAATAATTAACACTCAATATGATATCAAAATATATTATTAAAGTGAATGAACAGTAAAGGCATTCTTAAATCTTAACCTTTACATTTGGGAACTTTTCGTATCGATACATAATTTTTTACAACGCACAGAACCGGACCGGGGCTCTCAATACTTCATTCAAATATCCCATCATAGCCCCCTATTCATAGTTAAATCTCAATTATTTGTCATATATTTGTGAGATATTTGCTCAATTCATCCCTTAATTAAGTTGCTCTATTTTTGTTTGATTATAGACCATTCTTTTTGGTTGAATACGAAGATGGCGACAGCGAAGAACTCGAATTATCTGAAATTCTTAGGTTTGTTACATAATTACAATCATATTATCCCCTTTATGAGCCATGATGTATGATATGATATATTATAGTATAGCATAGATATTGTTTATGATGCATGGAATATTATATGAGTTGTGAATTAATGTGTTATAATTATTACGAATCGCTCTTGCTTGGATAACTCCATCATTCCAGCATGCAGTCCAACAGCGGAGAGTTACTGTACCATATCCGATACAACATACAATGTATCATGTCATCATTCACACCAAAGACGTGATATAACATGACATTACTCGACTTGTTTGATGCAATTATAGACATTTAGTTGGACAACCAGACCAGCAATTGGCAGTAGCCTCCGACCCACCTGATGTAATTGATAGCAATATTCAGCATGATGATGATAATTTTGGAGCCATTCGTAATAATAAAAAGAATAATAAGAATAAACGAAAGTTTGTTGATTTGTCGAATGAAAATGATGAAAATGATGAAAATGATGAGAATATCACTTCTTCGTTAGAGATATATGAGACGAATGCCATAACCAGTGACTTGCATGGTCAAAGAGAGAATAGAGACACCATATCCACCCTATCTCACTCCCATACTGAATCCTATCCTCACTCTCACCCAGACGTGATAAATGCGTCAAATGATGATTATCATATTGACACACAAGCGATATTCAAACATCATCGTCATTCCTCCTTCCATCATCGTGCTATGCCATATTCCTTCAAACCAAAACTGTCATTTTTGATGAAATCTGAAAATCCTCATAATCATGATGTGAAGAGAAGCAATCACAGCAATGAGCCTGTAATGAACAATTATGAGACTTCTATGTCATCACATCAAAGCAACATGATCGAATCGACACAAACGGCTGGATCGCACATCAACTTCGCCTCCACCGCCACTGCCACCGATATCACTCAAAATAAACATAAACATAATGCTGACTTGGATCATGATTATCATAACACTAGCAATGATCACAATAATAATAATAATAATAATAATAACAATAATAATAATAACAATAATAATAATAATAATAATAATAATAAAAACAATAATAATAAAAGTAGTAATAATTATGTTATTAATAATGATTACAATAACAATTATAATAGCAACAATAATAATAGCACAAACGATAATAACAATTACAATAATAACAATAATAATAATGATAATAATAACAATAATAATAACAATAATAATAAAAATAATAATAATAATAATAGCAATAACAATAATAATAAAAGTAGTGGCAGTATTAATAATCAAATCAAGCATCATGGCAGCTATCAAGATAGCGGTATGGATGTAAATAGAGGTTTTTCTAGGTCTGTGGTACCAAATAATGGCGGGGGTAGTCTGGCTGCACGCATTTTGAGATTATCGAAGTATGCCGAGCCAATATCGTACAAGTTATCAACCGTTTCCGCACGAGAAGCATGGGAGGTCATCAAGAAGCGGTCAACTGGCAATAGTATAAACACTAATCATTCTCATAATAACAATATTCCTTTGGTAGGAATCCCTTCCATACCTACGACACAAACACGTCATCCTGTTAATAATAATAATAATAATAATAATAATAATAATAATAATAATAATAATAATAATAATAGTAATAATGTTAATAGTATTAGTATTATGAATAATAATACGGAAGGGAGAAGGAGTACATTGAGACGGTATTTCGATCGTAAACAAGGTGATTTGTTGATTGAAGTTGAACGGATGACTCAAGCAGAAGATTAACACAAAAGTAAAATCAAGTGGAAGAATACAAGTGCCCATGTGCCTATGTGCCCATACCTGACACAGCAAAATAGCATAACCACTTTGAATGGTCACTGTGATTGAGTGACTCTGACTATTGACTTTGACTGGTGACTGCGATGTGAAGAATATGATACTATTCGAATATAAATGGTTGATTGGAGTTAATGCTATAGCAGCCGTATTTCTATTCGATAACTTTAATTGAGTGATGAAACCTGATTAGAGCCCCCCTCACACTCGTTACTCAGACCCAGACCATATCCTCTTGCCAATATTGTGAATGTTGTTATATGATTATTTTTATTATTATTGTACAGGTGACAGCTTGTCATAGTTTGATATAAAATATTATCACAGTTTGGATATTTTGATATTTAATACAATTCATTTTTTCTTTAAAACAATATTTATTCTTATGATCTGTAGCTGTTGCTGTGATGTGACATGTAATATGTAACATAATTTATGTGGATGAAAATGGCTATTCACTCTCCAGTGTTTTAAACGAATCGTTTGTTTTGTTTGAGTGCAGTTACATTAGTAGAATGGAGTGGTATTGGATAATGATGCTGTCAATACGCGCTGTGCTGTGCTGTAGTTATCCAAAAAAGAGGTTTCTATGCTTAAAACTGTTAAAAACTACTCATCGCTTCATTTTATGGAGGCGTTGCAAGGATTGGTGCGTAATGCACCTAACGTATGGACCGCAAAAAGTCAGTTAATGAATCAGATATATCAAAACAACATAGCAAAATCAAACAAAGCTAATACTTTTAAATAAAATTTAACTATTCACAGCATGTTATTGACATTTAATAACAATATAAATATGATGATGATTTTCCGAGTCATATTCTTGATGTATTTTATCTTGAAAAAGGATTGACAAATGATTGGTTACATATCTTCATCATCTTCTTCATAAGGCCCATGATAAGGAGAAGGTGGTGGAGCTACAGTATAATTGATACAAATATATTATATTACTCCAAATAATCAACTAATAACAATATGTCAAAACAAGTTTGGTAATAAGAATATGGATATTAAAAGAAAAAATCGTTTAAATATTTATCAGGAAAAATTACTTTGATTACCTAGAACTTTGCGTTGCATGATGTCCAATGCCACATACACTGAAAAAATTCCACAGGCTAACTTTAATCTCGGAAATGGTTTCTTCCAATGACCATAAAACATTGGATTTTTTCTCCACGCATCTTGCCCATGTAAAACCATATTGCAGATGATTGTGACAATGATCAATCTACAGTATTGTGTAATAAACTTTTTGGTATTTATTTGTTTCTGCTGAGTGGGTATTATATATGGGTGTATCAAAAAACAGATGCATTTAATTAATTAATTAATGGGACAAATAAATTGTTTATAGAAAAATGGATAATTAATGATACAGCATTGAATAAAATTTTATATTATTACAGAGCTATATTGTTTGGGTAAGATATTTACTGGACGGTTTTAAAAACCAAAATCGAAACGGCCACAAAAGTATTTCAGCAGAAATCTACGTGTGGGAATATCAACTTCTTAGTAGTGTGAACCATCCAGTAAAAGCATAAAGGGACAATAAACCATTGGATATAAGATTATCTCGTAATTAAACATCACGGAAGATTAATTGTCATAATATATTTTATTTTACAAATTAACAAATAACAAGGGAAATGTCGGATAGTCATGTAAGCTATCTAAACAATTTGCAAAATAATATCTATATAAGTATACGACACACAATATTTTTATAGAAAATAATTGCTTTTATTTGGTTTTTAAATTATTAAGTAATTTGAAAAAATAAAATACTCTTTGTAGTTAACTGAACCAGTTAGCCTCTTTAATTGAATCAACATTATGTAGATTTAATATATATCTTTTAATTTAAATTTAGGCTGCTGATGTTCAAGCGGAGTTACAACAATATTTAAACAGTAAAAATATAAATTCCCTATTTATATCAATTGTTGAAAATTTGTTAATTGAGAAACCAGCTAATCCAATTGCGTTCATGATCGAATATCTCTACAAACAATATCCTGATCAAGCTAAGGCAGCGATTGAAAATATCAGCCCGAGCATTGCGGAGTAAGTGTTTAAAAATATTATACATATTTTTGTAATTTTTTTTGCGATTGTTCCTCATCAGAGCAAAGCCAGCTGCTGGTCCTGCATCAAGCGGTGCAAAAGGAGATCGACCTATTGCAGAAAAGAAATCTGCCCCTGCAAAAGATGCCGATTCTGACGAAGATGAAGAAGATGGGGATGATGTGGTTGATATGCCAGTAATGACTCCTTCTAATGCTCAGAAAAAACCAACGAATCGAAGAACATCCGTTTCTGCCGAATCAATGGATCCTAACAAGTTGAAAGCTCAAATTAGTCAAGTAACTAATATACCAAAGAGTCCAGAAGTTACTGCTACATTACTGCAAGTGGTGAGTAAGTCTCCTTTGTTGAGAACTTTGGAACAGCAACAAAAAGAGTTAATCATCAAGGCATTTTCCGGTCCACTCATCAAACAACCAGGAGAAAATATTATTGTGCAAGGCGAGATTGGTGACATTTTTTACTTATTAGAAGATGGAAGTGTTGATGTGTATATTCGCAAAGGAGGAGGAGAAGAGATGAAAGTCCATACTTATAAAAGCGGGGATGCGTTTGGAGAATTGGCAATTATGTTAGTTACACACTTTTCTTTACAAAATGATAGCTCTTATAGAAAATATTAACATCATTTTGTATAAATTAATAGGTATAACGCTCCTCGTGCTGCTACTTGTCGTGTAAACACTGAAGCAAAGTTGTGGGCACTTGACCGTATTTCATTCAAAGTGATTGTTGTGGCAGCAGCGATGCAGGTACCCTCATTATATTCCACAGTTTGAATTGTATTATATTACTCAACTTTCTTCGTCCTTTTATAGAAACGAGAGACGTATAAGTCATTTCTTTCACAAGTCCCAATTTTGGAGTCATTGACAGAGATGGAAATAATGACTTTGGCTGATTCATTAGCAGAAGAAAAATATGAAGATGGACAAACGATTTGCACACAAGGTGATGAAGGCAACTATTTCTATATTATCAAAGATGGTGTTGCAGTTTGTACTCAAGTTGATGCTACTGGAGCAGATAAGGTAAGAATATCATTCAACTCAATTATTATAAATATCTAATTGCATCCGTTTCAGTTTTCAATGGATGATCTTGAGCGGTTCAAAAGATACGTTTCAAAAATTCATAACACTTTTCATTTTTATATAATTCCTAATTTAATTTTTTATGTTTGTGTTATACAATAGGTCGTTGCAACTTTAAAAACGGGCAATTATTTTGGTGAGATTGCTTTATTGACATCAAAGCCTCGTCAAGCGACTGTTCGAGCAAAAGGCTTGCTGGATGTATTAGCAATTGATCGTGCTACATTCACACGCGTATTAGGATCTATGGATGAAATTATGAAGAGAAATATGGAGCAATATAATAAATTTGCTGCTAAAGAGATTTAAGTATAGTTGTGGATTGATATGCTTGCATCCTAATCATAGAATCTCATCAAAACGATTCTGATTCTCAAGTATATTTTAATAAGATTACTATGCTGATGTGCATAATGAGCTTCATATAAAGTATGATAAATTTAAATAGATAATATATTCACTTATTGAGTTTTTAATAAATAAGAGTAAATTCTTCCAACAATGTGCTCTATTCCTGGTATTGAGGCAATGTCCACATCATAATAAATTAAAAATTATGCAAATTCACTTAAACATAGCAACAGAAAAATTAGGTAGTGAGCAGAGCTGATTATAATTTTTTCAAGGCTTAATATGACTTGAAGAAAATAATACTTACTTACCCTAATTTTAATTTTAAAAAGACTAGAAGGATGGTAACAATTTCGTTTGTTTTCTAAAATCAAAAATGATCGAATCCAAGATACAAGTTCGGAGTTGGGGATCATCAATGTTTCTTTTTTTAATATATATTTTTCCCGTTTATTATTATATGTTTTTAGCTATTGCATTAATAATTTAAAATAAATAACATTTTCTTCGGGGACAATTATCGAGCACTATTACTACTATTATTACTAATTTAATTAATTTTTCTTTTGATTCGTTACGGAACAAGTGCGTCGTACGCTGCCCAAAGTCAGTAATTCTTATACACTTTCAAAAACCTCTTCCTACAGGTTAGAGGCTAGTTTAAGTAAACTAACTTATCATGATAGGGTATCTTAAAGTGTTCTCGTGAAATAAAAAAATGTCATCTTTATAAGTAATATTATATGAAATGTTGAAATACTATGATCAACTTTTTATTAATAATATTATTATAAACCATGTTTCACAATGTAAAATGACTCTTTCAGGAAGGGTTGATGCGAGCAGTCGATGTTTTTGTACGGTTTGTATCCAACTTTCAAAGCATATCTTCCGAATATGGCCCACATTCGACACACCAAATCAGAAGTAAAACCATCATCAGCGTTAATCATATTTGTAGAGTTCGTTTTACGTTTCGCCTATTATAGAATAGATTGAATCAAATAAGTCAAATACTTAAATTATATAAAAATTAATATAATTATGTATCATGTACCAGGTAAAATAAAAATATACTGCAGAATTAGTAATACTTGTGCTTATTATTATAATCAGTGTTATGTATTTAAACAAGACAGCAAATGTAGAGTGTGTTCTGGTCTATATTACTCCGAGATATCATCGCACCTGTTGTGATAAAACAAACGAACATGCTATTCTCTCGTTACTGGAATTGAGATCTATAAAACTTATTATGGAATATAAAGCGTCATTTCTGCTTGTTTTATTGACCAAATCTTCAAACCGAATGAAGAGGCTGCCTTTCTCTCCGTCAGGTAGCCACTTATTTAATTCTGGATATTCAAAGAACCACATATTCGCATACCTACGCCAAGCACAAACCACGTCATTAACTTGTATTTCTTTTCATTTTCATTGATTTAACTAACCTTTTCGACAATTCAATTGCTCTCATTTCAAAATCAGCTCGATTGAACTTCTGTCTTAATATTCCATCAACATGACTCTTCACACTCAAAAACTGATATGTACTCCAGATTGAAGCGAAGGGGTCGCGTAGAAGAAGAACTGCTTTTCTAAACGAGTAAAGCTTTCCTGTCGCAATCCATAATTTCAGAATATTTATTGCGGAATTATTATCAAAGGTGTGTATTATTACCTTTAAAACAACCTGATGGAGACGATGTTAAGGTGGCTCTGCGGTTTGTTTGGTATGTAGGATGAGCCTTAATGACAGACACACTATTGTTGCACACCGCTTCCCCAGGCAGTATCGAGTATAATGAAGCATCATTGTACATAGAGCCACTATATATGCCACTTCCAAACTCTGTAGCAATCAGAAAATTATATTGATTTGTGTTTTAGTTTCATCCTGGTTATAAATATGATTTAATATATTTCTTTTGTATCATGAAACAGCAACAATTAATATCATAGTTATTGACCGCTGGTCATAAAGCAATAATCATATCTATAAGAAATATTTGACTCGGAATCACACATAACAATAGCATGAAATAACTGTACTGCAGTAAATATTACAAATGGAACTCACCGATCAATAATCGACACCATGTGTTGCCGCTACCTGGAAATGTGAATAATGCAGGAGGTGGTATTGCTTGTGGTTGAGAAAGATATTCTCGTTTTCCAAACAATTCATGACAAGAATTATACTCTTTTCGATGATTATTTTCCTTTAGTTCACCTTTTAATGACCGCTGCAGGTGAGAAAAAAACTCACTGCTACCGATAACTGGTGAAGCTGCTTCTGATTCAGGGTTGAAACCATTGATGTTGAAATGTGGTGAAGCCAAACTGAATAATATGAAAAAGAATTGAGTGAGACGAATAACACAACGAAATCCGAATAACTTTTTTATCATCAATCAACGAGACAAACTTCGGTCGGTTAAGCTAAAAGCAGTTTCCCAGCAATCTAGTAATGTGATAACATTAAGATTAAACGATAAATTTGATAAGATTTGAGCATTTTACAGTACGAACAAAAAATAACAAGAATTGCGAGTTCTATTTACAATAACAATACAGCAAATCAGCAAATACAACACAACAACACAATAACTGGAATATATTTACATATCTTTGAAACAATATACAGTAACAGCCAGTACATGAAGGTTTTGTGAAATAAGCTGGTATCCGGTATATGGAATATGGAATATGATTTGCTATTATGATGAGTATGATGATTGAATATATGAGGTGAATTTTAAATTTGGACTCAATATTACGGTTTTTTAATTTCTAAATTTCGATTCATATTTATCATTTAAAAGAGGCGTTGTTATATATATCTCTGTCTGGATGCCAGCAGGGATGCAAATCGAGGAACCATCATATTAACCCCAACCCCCCAATATATTTGGTGACCGTTAACGGTTAAAATCATCCATATTTTACTGTATGTTTCAGCAGCATATTTTACAGGTACCGCGTATAAACCCAACAATATACTAACATCTGTTTGTTCAAGGCCGGTTGTTTGTATTATATCTGAATTAATCCTCATTTTACTTGTACTTCGTTGAAAAGAAACGGCATTATTTTCCTTTACCGTAATCCGGTTAGTTATCGTTTCTTTTTGTTGTTGTTATATTTATTTATCCTTGCACAATAAACAATTTTCAGTTTAGGTATTGAGATTCTGTTGTTTAAGAAATACTAACAATTCATCATACAGTATATCAAGCAAATCTAATAACAAAATTGTAACCATAGCAGTCAATTCCAACTTCACGCACAACTACAGTCGCATCAATAATATGTCAATATTTGATGCGTATGATCAAGAATTCACTTCTCTCAATCAAGAGATTGGAAAGAATGTTGCGGAGCTCAAAAATCTATCTGGTTCAGGTAATTAAGGGTTTAATTTTGACACAATCAAATAAATTTTGTTAGATTATATATTATATATACTACATGATATGTAGAATTTGGAATAATACTAATACTAGTTTAAAATATGAAATTATTTATACATCGATATACGGTATATCGCTTTTAATACATGTCTATACAATATAGAATTATCCACTAAGTGACTATTATAGAATAATATATTATTTTCATCTTGTACGAAAGCAGTGAGTTCTATGCTTAGGTGCTATTTCTACTATTCTTATTAAATATTTTCTATCTTTTATCTTTCACCAACAATTCATTTCAATTATAACTGGTTTAGGTCCTTCAGATACAAAGGTTTCTTCATTAATCCGTCAAATTGAGGGATTATTTTCCCAATCGAATGAGCTTATCAAGCAAATGAAAATTGAAGCACGAAGTCATGATACAGCCACAAAAAAAGTATTAGCTGATAAAATAGGTCATTACGAGAAATCGAATGCTTCACTGAAATCAGATTTTGAAAGAGCAAAAGAGCAAGCTTCAAGGTCTTCCTTAATCGGAGCTAAAAGTCAAGAACAAAGGCAAAGATTGCTTGATACTAATGACAAGTAAGCTATATGTGATGTTGTGTTAGATAAATTGTATTATTTGTTATTGATGAACACATCTCATCTTCATAGTATAAAAATATTGCTTAGCTTATAATATTCACTATGTTCTTTTCACACATTTGCATAATAATAATATTATTCGTATTTATACTTTTATATAAGTTCATCGTATCATAGAAACTCTATACATGTCGCGTTATTGTGATACTTGAATTAATAGGATTACTCGTCAAAATGAAATGATAGCTAACGCTCATCGCACAGTGTTAGAAACAGAAGAAGTGGGAAATGAAATAACAGCAGAATTGGCAAGAAATAGAGAGAAAATTAATTCTGCGAGAGAAAGAGTAAGTCATTATTTTTATTGTGATTATTATATTAGTTAAAACCACTTTCTTTAATCAAGCTGTACAGTGCATTATTATTTCCTTTTCTCTTCTTAACAATCATTTCAATAAATTTCAATTGTAATAAATATTATGCTGATGTAGTTATTGCATACCAAGAGAATTATACAAAATAAATAACGATAAAATATTGTTGTTAGTACAGTATTTTAATTTTACTAACAATTTCATTTTGAAAATAATATCTTTATTTTGCGTTAGGCAAATGAGTTTTCTGGAATAACTGACTCTGCTAGACGTGTTCTAGCATCAATGTCACGAAGAGATGTTCGACAAAGATATATGATTTTCTTCATCGCCGCAGTGCTAATAGTCGCTATTTCGATTACAATCTACTTTTCCACGAAGAAATAATATGATATGATCTAACTAGACTTCTTTACTTCCTAGTACCAGTATGAAATAGTTGTTATAAATATCTATATAATATTTGTAAATAGCAAATGCTGATGGCATATACGCTAATGCTATGTTAATGTAAATTAAAATTTTGATAGGAGAAATTTGATTTTTCGATATTTTCATGTGTCATCTAGGGGACATATTATGATCTAATGGTTTATATAATGATGATGATTGACTTCACGAATATTGAAAACAATCATAACGCATATCTACCAAGGGTGAACATCACTTCGATGGATCAAAATTGCCAACTAATTCTGCTACAAATCTTCCAAAACTACAACCAAAAATAGTGAGGGCTTTGGTGTGTTTGACTCTTTTAGGTCATGCAGTTTGTCTACCATGTCTCCCTTCGTTGTTCTCCATTCACTGGGCGTGGTAACATGGGTAACAATGCGATGAAATGAATGTCATCTGTAATATTCCTGGTGTTCTCACTCTCAACGCTTCATCATTTCATCCATACACACATCTTTTCATTCATTGATCCATATTTTAAAAAATGAAAAACAATACGACGGTGTGTAATTATAACAACTTTATCTTGTGTATAAGTTACAGGTATAAAAGGAATGGATGAATCTGACTTTTTAAACGTTTTCATCCATTCATTCAGACCCGAGTATAATTACATTTGGGCTCTCTGTTATGTTCTATAGCTTGTTCCTCTTGTTTAATTTAATTGACATGATTTGCTCATTAATTAATTAATTAATTCATTCTTTCGGTTTTAACAATTTTTATTATTTTTCTTAAATATTAAACAAATTAAAAATATTATATCAAATTTTATTATTATTATTATTATTATTATTATTATATTAAGTGGATTCTGGTATTCATTTATTATTAATTATTAAATGATGTTTTTGTGTGAAATATCGGGACGAAGTTTAATGTAAGAGTAAAAAAAAAGATATGAGTGCCGCCGGTGGTAAAGAGTATTTATTTACAGTACTATAAACATTATAGAATATATATTAAATCCTTATGATTTTATTCGGTATGAAGCAGTATTTTTATGTCTTAATCTTAGTAACATTGCAATTAATCCTATATGGTCAATCCAAAAGTATGTTATTGGGGTTTCCAACAACTTGTGAATTTTATGATTTAGATATATTTCTTGTTGCAAACAAGAAAAATTACAATTTATTGACATTAATGATGAACTCATTCGATGTATTTATGCCTTGCTACAATCACATGCATGTATTCGTCGACCCTGGAGATATTTTTAGCATAGAGTCCTTTTTACCTCTAACCAAACATAATGCCACACTTCGAGTAATGGATGGTATTGGTCCTACTTCCGGAGTAAACATGTCTTACTTAGGAGGTTATATTATGCAAGATTGGCTAAAGATTTGGTCGGATTATTATGTTTCATTGTCAAATAGTGGGGCAAAGTATGTCATGTTCATGGATAGTGATGTCGTTTTTTCTTTACCTATTACAAGAGCAACGCTCTTCGATAAAAACAATAAGCCATATTTAGCTGGATGGGAAATGCAACACCAACCACATTTTATGTTTCCATGTCATTCTCTTCTTGGGAAATTATGTACTGTAAATAATTCGTTATCTTACATGACTTACTACCCAATAGTATTCCCTCTGTCTATTATGGCGCCTATGAGAGAAGCTATAGTAAAACATGTTCGAATCAAACCAAATTTAGGATTTGATGAAAATTTTCTTGCATGGGCAAAGAGAGAAGATAAATATTTTCGCACGATGTTTGCAACATTTGTAGTTATGGGTAATTTTATAAAAAACAGTATGCCTGAAGTTAGTCGTTTGATATATACTCCACCCATTGAAAAGCTAACTGACACTAGTGAAGCAATAGACTGGATTCCATCTGCTATCCATCATTGGTATTATTCTATCAAATTATCACGTGTTCAATCACCATATATGCCTGCTGATTTGAAGCATGGTGTTAGGTATAATCCAAGATGGGTCGCCTTAGCAGAGGAGGTCGTGTTCCATGGGGCTTGTATTAAAAAATGGTGGGAATCAAAAGTTTTAGGCTTAGGATGTACTGAAAAGCATATCACTGAAATTCACCCTTTTCTGAAATTATATATTCGTAAAGAATTTAATTTAGAAAGCTATAAACGGAAATATTATGATTTGCAATAAATTTGAATTTAATTTTAAGTTGACTTCATAGTCACTATATTTTTAGTCTGTCTTATTAATTTAATAAAATTCAATAATGAAAATGGGAGTAAAAAGCCACTAAGACAAATAGTGTATTTATGTATACTGCTACTCGAATATTACAATAATGTACTGAAAGCAATTACTCGATTTTAGTTTAAAAATAAATTATTAAATTTATATGCTATCTTAAAATCGCATTACTTATTATTAGTAGTTCAAGCAGAACTATTGTTTTTTGAAATAATGCATTTCATTGATTGAAAATTATTTTTCAAGAATTTATCCTGTAATGGTCGAATCAAAAACATACTCATTATCCCCAATAAATTAGCTCCTTTAGAATATGACATAACTTCATATGTGACTTCACCAGAGCATGGTGATATTGTCACTCTAAATATCTCCTCGCCAGCAATAAGGTGACCTTGAAGAGTTGAATAAGATATATAGCTCTCATGTGGTCTATTATTATGAACTAAAAGCCTTATCAATGGATTGTTTTTATAATTAAGAAATGAAAATGGTGCAACTTTCGATTTTTGAACATTCACTATTCTGCAAGGATTCAATGACCAAAGACAACTATCATAAAACCTTGCATCAGTTGCTATTGTACTATTTATGAATGCTTCGACACTATGATGAATACTACTGCTTTTATTGTTAGGAACAACGATTATATTAACCCAATCCAACCTTTTAACAGTTTCAAAAGAAAGTAAAGCATCAACTGCACGATTATAAACTTTACGGCCATATCCTATAACGCCTGATATTTTCTTAATTTCATACATCGATGGAATGATACTGTTATTAACCACCTTACTCCTACTGTAAGGAAGTGAAAGACCAATATTGCCATGATTAAATGATTTTGAAGAAAACTTCTTTATTAGCTCTAGTAGATTACGATTGATAAATTATGAAATACCAAACTTTTGAATTTTATTGTTTTTATTTACCTGAAGTGTGATTTGTTCCGCATTCGGATATTAATTGCGACGTCCAGCTCCCTCCAAATTTGAATATGGGAAGAGAGAAACCAGTTGTACATATCATATAAAATGATATAAAGATAGACCACATGTGATCTGCAGTAGCTATTTTTCTCATAGTAAAACTTATATTGTACAAATATTTCAACCCTGAATCTTCGTATCTGCTAACCTTATTATAATGTTACCGAGTAAAACCTAAGTTATAGTTTTAGTCACAAACCGGTAACCCAGACACCCAGACCCTGTCTAATAATCTAATAATGACACAAATAAAAAATAACGAGACATTGGGTACTCACCTGAACTTTTCGCTAGAAAACTTGATCAAAACTACACTAAAGCTTAGGAGGTTAGCAGGTGAAATAAGAAATAAGACTAGGGGAAACTAACTTATTGGAGAACTTGGAGTAACGAAAATTTGAAAATTCGCGACCCGTTATAGAGTTAGAGTTGATTCGTTGATTTGTTGATTCGTTGATTCTCCACGTCCACCAATGTAACGATTATTCTCTAATCTTGAAGGGAAGATCTAAGTGGCAAGCACTACAAAATCAAGGCCAAAGAAAAGAGAGACTAAAAAACCTTTAAGTAATAAGTTAACATACATATATATTGATATAAAGTTCTGATGAGGCAAAAAAAGATTCGAGATATATATCATGATAAATAAAATATTCCTATAAAAAATACAATAATTACGGTAATAATAAAAGAAATAAGAAACAAACAATATAGACTATACTTATACACTGTATATTCGCTTTACTGTGTAGCATTTTCATTATCAATATCTATTTATACTTCTCTAGTCCCAAAAAAACTATTATAAATAATAATATATAAATAATAATTTTATTGATTTTAAGTATAATGTCAACATTCGTATCATATGAAGGGGAAGTAAGTATATTAAGTGAAGAAGTAAGAAAATTGCTTTCAGAATATTCAGCAAATGACACCAATAATGGAAAGGTACACGTTATCTCTTTTTTTTGTAAAGATCGATCAAAATTACAGTCTTACCAAGTTATTATTTATTGTATTGTAGATAGAGGAAAAGTTTTCTCAGTTAAATGATTTAGCCAAAGAGATGGAGTTGGAAGCCAGAGGAAGCGATGTGAAGGACAAGAAACTATTATTGGAACGATTGGCGGATCATAAAAAGGCTATCGCATCTTTACGCTCAGAGTATGATCGATCAAAAGAAAAAAGCCAGCGCTCCGAACTTATAGGAAAAACAAGCACTGAACACAGGCAGAAAGTTTTGGACATTAATGACAAGTAATCAAATAATTTATATTTCGATGTTATTTATAATTTTATATATCAAATAAATGAAAATGTGTATGACACCATCCTGGCATCGTATCTTATTAACTTTCAAATTATATTCATTGTATTGATTGGTTGAAGTTTGTAATCATTTTTGTGTCTTCTTTGCACTATTCATCACTTATGCATTCATCATTCTCATAAGTAGTGGTTTATATTATAATAATATCTCTAAAACATCAAACAATGATTTTAAATTGATGAATTGAACAATAGAAAGAACATTCTCTAAATATATTGTGATAGATGTGCAGGTTCATTAGTGATATTACTATTCAGCTTAGAATATTATTATATAATGTGTAGGGTTCGCAAGCAAGATGAGTTGATACAGCGAATGTTAAATACTACAAGTGAAGCGGAAGAAATGGGGTTAGAAACTATCGAAGAATTGAAACGAAATCGAGAAAAAATTATTAGTGCCACAGATAAAGTAAGTTTAGTGTTATTATTGTCAAATTTGATCAAAACTTGAATTGTTGTATTAATTGTTGTTATTTTGTGAATAGACCACTGAACTTCACGGCGAATTAGATATTGCACAAAAGCGAGTAAAAGATATGCAAGGCAGAGAAAAATGCATCGTTTCATAATCCAAATATTATCTCAAGCAATATTACATCGAAATGTATCTTAAGCACTTATTTAAAATATAAAAATAATATGTACTGTACATAAAACTGTTGCATATATATTCCGTTAAAATCGATGTGTGATTTTTTTCAATTGATGTACATTGATATTTTGATTCATTAGACGAACGTTTTTCTTTACTAAGCTTCTGTTGACGATAAAATGAATAGAATTTAATCTAAGATCACAATTATTTGGGGGGAAATAAAATTTTTCTACTACTGTAGTTTTGAATAAACTTGTAAACATGGTAGGTATATATTTTATTCCATTGTAGAAAACTGTCAAATGTTTAAAACTGTAAAATTGCAGTTATTGATTATTGAATAGGAAAAACAAAATTAATTTTTAGTCTCAATTCTTATTTATCATAGATCCCGGATCCCAGACATGGTAAAAAAACGCGGTAAATACCTCCCCCCGCTTGGAATATATTCATTTCCATGCACAATCTAAAAAATCTCATCAAGCCATTAGATAGAGAATTAAAAGTTTGAAACATAAATCCATCTT
>VKHH01005996.1:0-32532 GCA_015144975.1 Epipyxis sp. PR26KG | reverse complement strand
ATAATAATAATAATAATAATAATAATAATAATAATGATAATAATAATAATAATAATAATAATAATAATAATAATAATTATGATAATAATAATAATAATAATTATGATAATAATAATAATAATAATAATAATAATAAATAATAATAATAATAATAATAATAATAATAATTATGATAATAATAGTAGTAATAATAATAACATAACAATAATAATAATAATAACATAATAATAAAGATTATTATCATAATTATTAATTATTTCTGAAACAGTACCTGGAGTTTAGTAGGATTCATTAATAATAATTAAGGATTCGTTTTAGAGCTCTTAAAAAAATTTTTTTTTTAAAGTTTAAGACTCAACTTGTCGAGAATACAAGAAAACGATAAAGAAACAAACTGAGAAGTATTACAACTAACTCAGGTTATTGAATAATAATGATATTTTCGAAAGCTATTTGATATCAAAATTTTGTAAAAAATATCGAAATATTATAACTATCATTAATGTCTATGATATTTAATGACTAATATTTATAAAAAATATAATAATAATAATAATAATATATAATCAGCATTTATTTAAGCTTATTATTATTTAAAGGTCGTGTAATCAACATATAAAAAAAAGAAACTGTTACAAATCAATGATTATTTCTACAACTAATAATAAATATATAAGAATTACATTTTTATATTTTTGGTTTGAAAATATTATTCATTCATTTATCCATTCAACTCATATTAAAATAACAGTAATACTATCATAAAATAAATAAATATCATAATAATAGCATACTTAACTTGTATTAGAGTAGAGGATATCCATACATTTAACTTAAAATCTAAAATAATTATTATTATTGTTTTCATTTCATATTATTACATTACTATTTACACAAATTATTATTACTGATCATGTTAATTTCACAGTTACGAAATACATAAATATATAATATTATATATACAACTCAATTATTTCATAGTGTAAGTCAATCACACTTCAATGCTTGGATTGACTTTAGACAACTGTAATTAATAATTTAAACAGTAAAAGACAGATCACAACCTTTTACAGATCATCATCATCCTTTTACTATTCTTATAATTCTTCTTATTATTATTATTATTACTATTATTATTATCATTATTATTGTTATTATTATTATTATTATTACTATTATTATTATCATTATTATTGTTATTATTATTATTATTATATTATTATTGTAATTATTATTATTATTATTATTACTATTATTATTATTATTATTATTATTGTTATTATTATTGTTATTATTATTATTATCATTATTATTTGTTGCTATAATATTTTTTATTATAGATAATCGACGATAAGTTTGTCGACTACAGTTTCCATTATTTTTGATGCCATCGCAGATGTAAGTTCGTTTGCACTGCTTGACATGGCGGCAATACTTCCAAATGACTTCACAAGGTCTGTCCCAGTGAATGCTGCATGATACTCTCCACCACCACATGTCATTTGTTGTAATACAGAGACATTCGGACCTGAACCATTCGGACCTGTGAAGCCCACTGTGTGGCATATTAAATTTGGATACTTGGCTGACAGTTGCTGAAGTTTTTGAATTGCAACATCTCCATCGTCAGATTTTCCATCCGTCATGAACAGCATCACAATTTGTGCATTAGCACAGAGCGGAAGCGCCATAGATTGACTAGCTAAATCCAATGCAAGACCAAACATCGTACCTCCACCTTCAAACGTTAGTTCAGGTGCTGTCCTCATTTCCACAGGGTCAGGTCCAGCAATAAATCGAGCAGAACTTCCAAAATTAATAACAACAATTCGATCACTACTGCCTTGATCAGATATACGGCGATTAATAAATGCTCGATATGCTTTGCGTAATTGTTCAAATGGAGTGCCTTGCATTGATAGAGACTCATCCAAACAGAGAATGAAGACTAAAGGAGGCGGTGCACTCCCCACAGTTGTGTCGATCAGAGGCACCGTCACCATCTTCCGATCTACTTTTACATCGTTATACAATACCATTAATCGTTCTTCCATCTTGTCAGTACGTGCGTCAATTTTGCAGAAGAAGAGACCAATATCTCTTGCAATCATTTCCCTCACATAGATGTCTGGTCCTGGAGTATTAGGAGCATCATCACTCAAATCAGGATAGCAACAATCTTTGCCATGACCTGGAGCATCAGTGATAAGAACTATAGTTTTAGATGAAGATTTCCAATCCAATGCCAAAGCAGCTTTGAAGCATCCATTCACATCCTCAGCTATATCATTACCTCCTGTCGCTCTTTGTGAAGAGAGGAATTGCCTAACCTCCTCAAGTGACTCTGTAAAGGCGAGAGTCGAGTTTCTATAGTCTGATCCACGCTCATCGCGATAGCATATGATAGCTACTCGCAACTTGATTTTTATCCCAGGAAAATCCTTCTCCGCGGCAGGTTGAATACCAGCAACGATTGATTCAATTTGACTCTTTGCTACAGAGACATAAGGAGCCATACTTCCTATGATACATTTTAATCGTTTAAGAATGTTAATCAATCACATCAATACAAATTTAATACAAAATGTTGATAACATTTTAGAGTTTAGATTCTTAGAAACCATTCACTTTTACATCGCGGCAAAATTGGTACTAACCTGTTGCATCTAGACAGAAACACACATCTACATTCAGGTCCTCTTGATAATTTCTCCTTTTTTGGATCTGCATTTCATCTTCTCTCTCTTGATTCAACTCAGCGATCAAATTAACATCATAATCATTTTTGTGAGCATTGAGAATCTGAAGAATAGTCATTTCTTCTTCATATCCTTGACCGTCTTTGCGAAGTCGTGCTGGACGAATATCCATGCCTTGCCATGCCTTTGAGTTGGCAATATTCCCACTATCCTCAAACCCAAATAGTGCTCGCATAGCTGTTGGAAGGTGTTTAGGCAATGCACATTCCATCCAATGCTGGTAAGATGAGGAGGTATTAAATCGATCAAGACCTATCCCACATCCAATCACTTTCACATTCTCCTCATTAGCTCGATATAAAGCAGCAGACATTCTCAACCCGCTCGTTCCAAAGCCATCACTTAAGACAAACACTGACTTAGGACCACGGACTCCTGACAGCAGATCCAAAGCACAGTGAATAGCGTCTGCATCGAGGGAAGCAAAGTCTTCAAATCTCAGCTGAGTTAAGATCATCCAAGCATGTATAGGGCTCCATTCCTGTTGGACAGTCTTAATGATTCGAACAGTTTCTCCAAATGCAATAATTGCGAATTCCACCGATAGTCGTCTCAATGATGCAACCATGAGCATTAGCGACTGCAGAGCACATTGAGCTGTGAACTGCTGCATCGACATCGAACAGTCAATAGCTAAGGCTACTCCATATTGTCGTTTACCACCAGCTGATAAATTAGCAAAAAACTTCTTGTATGTAAAATCACTCGCAATCGCTTTAATCAATCCAGGAATATACAAATTCGATCCTTTCAAATCACCTTTTCGTCTTGTGTATTTGTTAAACGGAAGAACACTATCTTCCAATGCAAGCGTTAAGTCATCAATTACCGCTTGGCACTTATCCTCAGCATTGCTCCAAATAATATCAGCTTCTGCAATTACTTTCTGTAGATGTGGCTTCTGTAGTGTTTGATCATATACAACCTCAATAGCGCGTAATTCTTCTGTCAAATTTTCACATCTTGCTCGATTAGCCAGATCATTTGAGGAGTCATCGAAGTCAATAATGGTATCTAAATCATCACCGAATGGAAGTGACGCTGCTGCATCGCTCACATTGAATAGTTCAGTGATAGTCGCATTTGTTTTCTGACGAATTAAATCGTTTAAATCGATGTTAAATAATGCCTGAGCTTCATCAAGCTTGGCAGGGGATAGTGACTCGACGATGTGAGTAATGGGTGATAACCGATAACTGGCTTGAAGAATTGTAGCTTTTGTAGTTATTTTGGAAGAAGGATCAGTTATTGAGAGAACTTTTTCACGGATTTCAATGAACTCAGAATTAAGTGCTTCTCCTAACATAATAGGCAAACTTCCTACTTCATCAGCAGGTCGCTTGTCTGATTCATGATTTGAATGCTGCTGTTTATTCTCAGTATCAATTTCAGCCTTCTGCACGAAAATTTGCACTTCACTTAATCTAACTCTGCTATTAGCAGCCAAGCTTCTCATGTCATTTAATAAGCTTATTTGGTCCCGGTTGATCCTCATCGGTCGACTCGCATCATGCAGTAGCAAAAAGTGAAGATTTGCATCATATTTTGAACAAACTTCAGCATAATCTCTTGCTCTGGCCTGATCTGTTAAACCATCTGTGACACAAAGTACGATTTTATGAACTTTAACATTTTGATCATTATTAAATCGAGTTGCTCCTTTTGGCCATACTTTTGGAATGAAAGAAGCTAGAGCATCCAGCGGGCAGGTGCCTTTGCCTGAACAAGTCATTCTCTCTAATATAAGCTCACCAAGTTGCATCGTGAAAGGAGTATCAAAATCCTTCAACAGGCCATGGACTTTTCTTCCAGCAAACCGACCGATTGCAAATTGACATTCCAATTTTCTCAAAACTTCGATCATGAGAACCATTGTTTCGAAAATGTGATGCTCAAATATGGACATCGAGCACGAGTCATCAAAGAGACAAAGAACCTCGATACGAAGGGGTTGTTCACTGTGTTGATGAACTTCAACCATCAAATTTCTGAGATTATTCAAAACAATTGCCACCATTTTCTGAAGAGCTTTTGATTCGGCTAGACGCTGATACGTCCAATGACCTTCAGCTGGGGCTTTTAAAATTTGCACGTCTTCCACTCGAGATTTTTCAGCTCCTCGCTTATTGACTTTTTGATTGTATATTGTGGAAAGATCAGAATTCTCCATTTGTTTTTTCATTGCCGCAGCACTACTGAAATTGGATTTAATCACACCAACGATAGACTCTCCTGCTTCGCCGCTGCCATCATTGAGATTGAAATCAAGTGTGGTTGTTGGAAGGATACCAACATCATTATCCAGTAAAGTTGTTTGCAACTGTTTGCGAATAGCATTTTCGGTCACTTTAATTGCAGAGGGAACATAATGTTTCTTTGGACTATCATTATTTGATGAACCACCACCACCACCATCATTTATCTTGATAATATTCTTATCATCGTCAAAATTCACTAAAACTTCATTGAAATGCTGTTGATTATTTCTTTCGAGTGCATCGACTACATCTGGAAGGTTTTGCTCTATTATATCATCTATCAATGTGTCATTGTCCTGACGAGCAACAAAATTATCTTCATCATATAACACCTCCAATTCCTCTTTCCGCAGATCAACACACCACTTATCAACATCATTGCTGAAGAGCAGATTGATATCACCACTATCTGCGAAAGATTTAACTGTAGGGAGCGTGAAGTCAATTGGATGGCCAAATGATTCACTTGATTGGATTTTAACTGACATGAATGCTTCTCTGATTGAGGATGGCATAACTTTAAATGGTATTAAAGCAAGCAATTCTCTGATCTCTCTTATTTCTCTTTTAGCAATGTCTTGCTCGGAAACAACTCCAGCGACTGCGCTTCGTTTACGTAAACCTAGTTTACAAGCTTCAAGTACTCGAAGACACTCAATTCCTCTCAAAATATAATTCAATTCTAATTCTGTGCTCAAAAAGCTGAGATCACTGTTGTCAACCCTTAAAAATGATTTATACTTTGCCACAGCCGCAATACAATGAAATGATCGACACCAAATATTGGCAATAGACTTCAAAATAACGATACAATCAATTAGATTACCAACGACATCACTATTATAAGAAATATAAAGGCTATTATCATTATATTTTCGAAGATGAGTACGCAAAAGCAGTTGATTCACTTCAACATTTTTTTGATGCAAAACGGCCATATTATCATGAATAAATTGAATTTCTTCTTTTGAAGGTGGTGAAGGCTCAACCAATTTCATTAGACCTTCTGAATAGTGCTTAAAATTGCCAGTTTGAGGTTCGCTTTCGGTACCATGCACTACCACCTCTTGTACCGCATCGTTTATGTCGTAACTAGGAAAAATACGAAATGTAGATATAGTAGAGATAAAATCAGGAAATTTATATGTAAAAATTGACTCAAATTCTAAGGATCTTATAGTGTTTGAAGAAATTGCATTGATGAAGCTCGAATCCGTACTTGCTGATAATCCACGGATACTTGAAATAAAATCAGAGCTGTCAATGAGAGATAAAACTTTGGCAAATCCTGAAATCATAGCAAAAATCGATAAACAACATACTAACGGATGCTTCTTGCTTTCGTGAATAGCAGTCAAAGCTTTAATTGATTGAATGATTCCTGACAAAGCTAGGCGCAATTGCTGCGGCAGTTCAATTGATATCTCATTAAATACCTCCAACATAGCAACTCTTTTCTCGAAAGAGGTTATATTTGTTGGGTTATAATTGATATTGACAGCTTCATAGACTTTCTTTGAATGATGAAATACTTTCTTTGTGCTGTTTTCAACAAATTCGCTTGCAATTTCAATTATCTGTTGGATGAATTGAGTTTGATTTGGCTCTTCATCCTTTATAAATCCGAATCGCTCGATAATTTTATTTGTATTATTCTTTACTCGCTCGTTAAACAGAATAGACACAGATTGGAAATATTCAATTGAAAATTGATCCTTTCCCACACCCACCAGCAGTGCCTCCATCGTGCTAAAAGCTGAGCACCCTTGTGAGGTAATAGATAATACTTTAAGCAAATTGAATGCGCTGGATGGTGATTTATTTTGCATTTGAGAATACGCTTCAACTGCTTTAGCTAAATCCGATATGGCGGAACTATTAGCGATCGTTGAACAAAATTCTATACTCTTAATCAACGCATTAAAACCAAAAAATCGATCTTCCGATATCATCATAGTCATATCAGCAATTATTCCCACAGCTTCTCGGTATTTCTCATTAGCTTTTACGCCTAATTCCAATATGTATCCAATCGTTCTCAAAGATTCTGATGCATTATTAACAAGTATGTTACCATACAATTTTCTGACCATTTCATAACATTGATTTCGGGCATTCACATCTTTGATTTTATTATCGAAACCATAAGAATTAAATTCTCTGATAGTGGGTAAGATTTTTTCACTTAATGACCCTCGAAGCAAGGTTGGAATCGGACCTTTCGAATTTTTAAGTAAAACACTCATAAGCTCTGCAAGTTTTAAACCAAGAGATCCACTCTTATTGTATGATGTTAAAAACGATAACAGCTCATTTATCACCTTTTTATTCACTTTGAAAGCTTTCAATGGAATTTCAACAGTATTTTTCAATATTTCCATGTGATCATTAAGTGCATATGAGCTTTCAACAAATTGAATGGATCGACATATAGCGCCAAATGAAGATATGGGAGATATTCGATCAGATATTCTTAAACCAAGAGTTATTACTTCTTTCTCATCACCAGCTGCTACCTTTCTGAACGAATTAATTATTTCATAATCCTCGATTACCATCCAAGAGAAGGTTCTGATAATGGAATGCAGATCCATACTTTCGCATGCACATAAAAACTCAGTGATATGAGATACATATTCTACTGTTAAGCATAGAGGCTCAATCTCCACTAACGAGTGAATTTTGCATACAACAGGAGCAATATTTCTCATTAAAGATTGATTGGCTTGATAAAAGTTATCGAAATAGAAACAATTCACGTAATCAACAAAAGGATTAAGTACCGTGAAAAATTCCAATGACGATCTACTAGAAGTTTTGTCAGAAAGCTGGTATAGAGTTGAAAATACTGGACATTCATAATCCACAGTGGAAGTTGCTACACTATCAACTTTATCGAACAATGATTTACTTACAGAAACACCTGTGTTCAATAGATCACATGATTTTTGGGAAGAAGGCATGGCGTTGCAGGCAATACTAAATGCAACAGTAGTGGCGCCAGTTAAAAGTAAGTTCCAAGATGGATCAGATGCACTAGGGATTCGACAAAACACTGCTTCTAGATCTTTGTAATAATTCATCATATTCTTTGGAACAAATGGAACAAATAAAAGCCAACAATCTTGAATAAATTTCATATTAGCTTGATGATACATAGCATTCAGTTGAACATCGTTGTGAGACTTAGCAGTATGAAACATTTGCTCTAAGTGATTACTGAGACCATTTAACTCACCTTCCGTCAACTGACATTCCGTATTAATTGACCGTATTGAGTGAAGACTGTGAAGCAAATCAAACATGCCATTTACATAAAACATTCGTTTTTGAATATGATCTGATTGTTCATTCATCAGCAATAATATTTCAAATACTATCAACAATGAGTTAGACAAACTAAATTCATCTCGTAATGTTGAGGAAGTGAATAATATTATTTCCCATGAATCATTCGATATATCGCCTAAGAAAGGGTAAAAGGTATCCTTACTTGATTCACCAACAAAATCAGAACTTGCGATATTCTTATTTGTGTCACCGCTATTGTTTTCAATGATTTCGGTCTTATCGTTTTGATTCTCTCGTTTTAATTCACTTGGTAATCCAAACGCATGAGGTTTACCTTCATTTTCGTCTTCTTTATACGTCATACCATAAACATTCAACCAAATAAATCTATTCTCCACAGTTCCATCAGCATGAACTATTGGTTCATTCATCGATTGAAGATATATGCCACATCGGAAAGGGCCTACAGATCCACCAAATTCAATAAAAACATTTATTTTAGTTTTTCCGTTCATTAGCTGAAGCGACTTCATGTCAGTAATAACTTCTTTCGATCCGTTAACATCAGCAACTATTTCATATTTTCTAATAATGTTGGTATCCTTCAAAGCTTCCTTGATTATTCGAACTGATAGAGGGCCAAGTCCAAACTTGCGATCTGTTTGATTGGTTAGGACAAAAGAGAATTTTCCTTCAGAATTCACTTTGCATTTACCAGCATTTATTCCTGTGGAAGGGGAGATTTCCAGAGTATGTTTTTTTATAACAACTTTATAATCTTGTTTACTAACCCGACCATTAATCAGCAAGTCAAACGAGGAACAAGCACCTGGTATAGCATATTTAAGCGGTAAACGAATCGGTAAGGTTCTAAAAGATTTATCGGGTGGAATTGAAATGGAATCATCCGCCAGAAATAGTCCGCAATCAGATTTTATTGCAGCATTTATAACAACATCTCCAGTATTTCTTAAGCACAAAGGTCGAAGTGGTTCAACCATATCAGGAATGTTAACTGATGTAGCATCAATCTGAAATTCAAGAACTTTAGGATCACATGAATAGACACATTTGCCCCACTTTAGCTGTACGTGATATACTACAGGTTGTGCACAGCCAGAAACATGCAACTCAACTATGCATCCCTTATTTATTTTATCATTTGAAATGTAAGAAATTACATGTTCACTTTTACTTTGATTCGGTATTGAGCCAATCGCAGCTTTAGAAGGTGATATTCTCAAAACATCTGATGAAAAATGAATTTTCAATGGTACTTGGCAAGCATTGGTGAATATCAAAGTGTATTTAGCTGCTTGACCAACTTCTGCTTCAAGTGGTGGAAGATATTCATGATGTCGAATATCCGCAAATTCGGATCCAAATGAAGGACACGAAACAACAAATTTGGGCTTTTTTATTGAGATACTTAATGGAACTTTCTTGAATACAACGTCTGATGGGGAGTGACCTATACCTAAAACCAATATTGCATCAACAGTTTCTTCCTCCCCTTCAATTGCACCAGGAGTACATGTTATGTTGACAAGACAATTCTGCCTGCCTTCCAAAAAGATTGGTTTCGAATCTATTTTGAACTGAGTATCAATCTTACTGGACGACTCGCCATTTTTGAAATAACTCTCGATTCCACCTTTTACATATAAGGAAATATCGGTGTTATTTGTTAAAACTAATGTTTCCATAACAGGGTTCTTATTGGAACAAAATTCGCACACATATCTTAGTTTTGGATGGCAAACACAGTTTTTAAACTCTATCGAAGGTTTGTCAATATTAACATTCAATTCCTGTATTATTGCTCGCACAGTAACATCAACCTTTTGGTCATCCATTCTTAACATGAACTTAGCCTGAAATGCTCCAGCTTTAAAAGTTGCTAATTTGATGCATAACTGTGAATTAGTCAACGATGATGCTGGATAAACAACAATTTTGTTAGAAGAGCCATCAAATATTAACACGTTGGACACTTCGCTATCCGAATTTGTCAAATCAGTTGAAACCATTTCAGTCACATCAATACTGAAGACTTTCTCAGTTTGATTGAGAAATTGAATATTTTTAAACAAATCAACCGATCCCCTATCAGAAGCTGTTGCTGACACCGCCCCAAAGTCAACCAGTAACTCTAATGGTGTCATAGAAATGCTGTTACCGTCGGAAGTCGAACTTATAAAAACAATGTTTTTTGTTGAAAGATTAATACTACTCATGATCTATAAGACATAAATAAGAAAGTGAGAAATGAAATTTAAAACAAATGAGAATTATCGGACCTGATCAGGCATCTTAACATCGCTCTGGTTTGGTAGTACACATGGCACAGCCAGATTGCGAGCATCAGTTATTCTCCCTAACATGCTTGATTTCTTATCAAGGATTGAATCCAATGAGGCGAAATATCGCGTTAAAACTATTTTATAGTCAATATTATCAGCACTTAAGTGTCCTATAACATTCGAAATAATCTGCTGTCGACGGACTGGTGAAATGAATAAGTTATATTCTTCATGTGAAATTATGCTAACTGCACTAATGTTAAGCAATAAAACAAAATTGTGAAGGAATAGCATATAAATTTTCTCTAAAGAATTATGGATCGTTTTCAACGATAGATGTACATGCGCGTCATCTTTCAACAATTTCATTGCTGATGAACATACCAAAAACATATCGTCTAAAGAATAAGCGTCATCTTTCATTCGAGGATTCCAACTAACTGAATTTCTGATTGCTTTCTGTATTTTACGGAATGATAAATCGAATACATCGAAACTTTTTTTAGAGACATATTTCTCCAATATATCAAATAATTGAGAGTAATCCTTCATTCCATCACGAATAATTTTTTTTTCCAGCTGTATAAAATATTTGTGAGCTTCATAAACAATTTTATTTGCATTGAGTAACTCTTCTTCCACACAATGCAAAAAAATTCTTGTTGGTAATTCTTTGGCATCTATTTCATCTTTGTTTTTTTTAGGACCATCTGAAAATTTCAAATCCTCGGGGTTCTTAGGTGGTGGTGGTAACTGTGATACATTATCAGGTATTCGCAACACTTTAATTGTTTGTTTCAATTCAGCTTTAAGTTCCTCAAATTTTAAATCATTTTCAGTAGAAGTATAAAGCTCTCTATTACTTTCAGTCATTTTGTCCATATTCCATGTTTGAATCGATACTGCTTGTGGAGATCTTCTAAAATTAAATAAAATTTGAAAATTGTCGTGTTTCTTTTCAATGGTATCTTTTCCTCCTCTCTCCAATACATCAAACAATTGAACCTGATACACTTCGCTTTTGTCCTTGTAATTCACAATAAATTGTTTCTCTACTAATTTGTATTTTAATATCGAGCGCGAGTTCAATTCAACTAGATGGCAAAGTTGTGCATCCATTTTCTCATTAAAACTGAATCTGATTGATCCAACACTGTGCTGATGTACATCATTCATCGAACCACCCTCAACCCAAATTTCGACAGCATGAATATTATTGTTGTCTTTATTGGCAATACCTTTGAGTCGAAAGCTTAAATACAATAACAAGCCTGATGGAATAGAATAAAATCCGAACTCACGATAAGTGATGGATGGGAGAAGTCTTTTATGTTCGTAAGCAGCATTAACAAAATTCGCATGTAATTTATTATATTGGTCATTGAATGGCTTATTTTCAGCAGCTAATTGCACAATTGATAATACAGATTTTAGATAGAGATCGCGGATTTTTTCAATATTTTCGTTGTAAGTACGGAATTGCTGATCATGAATCCGTCTCCTCTCACTTGATCTAGTTATATACTCATCCCATTTCTCGGAAATAATCTTCAAGCACGATTCGAAATATGTCAATCTTGATTCGGCTCTGCTCTCGATAAATGCATCTGTGGCTTCATTAAAACGCATTTTCATATTTCCAGCAACTGAAGCAAGATCAACCAGTACTTTCCATTGCTCTGATTCATTAATTTTTTTTAACTTTTTATTATTTGAATTAAAGATAAAATTGAATAAAAATACTTCTATTCCAAACAGCAAATACAATTCTTCCAAGATACTTGAATTTTCCGTATTTTCAAATCTAAATTTAGCTATTGGTTGAGCCAGCAGATCTTGAGCTTTAGCAAATAAAGTTTCAAACTGATCCAATATTTCCATTAATGTCATCAATTTTGGGGCGCCAGCATAAACAGATAATATGATATGAACCATGTCTCGTACAGAATCCGTTACTAGAGTAGCAATTAATTGAAAACGATCAAAAAACATATCGAATGATTGCTTTGTTGAATTGAATTGACGATATAATATTTCTTCATTAATTAGCTGTCGTAATTCATCAAGATGGTACATATCTGACAACAGTACTGAATTTTCATCAACAATTAACAACGTAGGATCACTGTTAGGAACTTTAGTCAAAAAATTATGGGCTTCGTTTTTCCTAGTACGAGGACGCAATTGGTTGATGATGTTTGACCATTCTTTTGATGCAGCGCTAAGACCAGCCATAAGTAATTCTTTTGTGAGTAAGATAACATTATTATCCAGTTGCTTGCAATACTTTTCCATTCTGCTCCTTCGATGAGCAACAATCGAATAGAAATCGCTGCAAAATGAAACCAGTTGATCACATAGCTGAGAATTTCCAGGTTCATATGCTGATCTCAAAAATAACTTCATATTCATTATTACATTACTCCCCTTCAACGAGTTCAACAATAAACTACGTGAGACAAGTTTAGCAAAACTTTGCACCATCACCTGCAATGCTTTAATCTCTCTCTTAGACACATTTGATTTTATCAAATAACTCTCTACAGTACAGCTAAAATGTGACACATAGCAACACGATTTTTTGCAACACTTGACGAATTTATCCGATTTATCAACTTTTCTCTGACAATTAAAGCATTTTGTTTCTGAGTTATCATTCACGTAGGAGCAAATTATGAGTGGGTGCTCATGTCTATCGTCATAGAGAATATCATTTACTTGCCGAATTGAAGAATCAGAACATTCATCAAAAGTCAGATAAGATCCATTATCAAATGTAGTATCTGGAACGTTTTTGATGAAAGCTCTGGAAATCGTTCTTAAACTTTCATATAGTTGGTAAGATGCATAGCCAGCAGCAACATTGGTGTCAATATATTCTTTTACAGTGAATTGAATATCTTCAAGCAGAGAAAATGGGTTGCATAGGTAATCGAAGCAAGAGTGAGTAATGAATTGGCAAAGAGATGCAGCTATCGAAGGCACAAAAAGACGAAGTTGCTCAATACGATCTTTCAATGCATTCTCTTCCAATGGAACTATCCAAATGTAATCAATATCAACTTCCTCAAGTGATGCATGCAGAGATTTTGTTAAATCATTTTGCTTGACTAAGATCGATTTCAGATATTCTTCGACACGATCGAAATCTGTGACCAGAAGAGGACTCTGCAATTGCATATACCGAATTACAGCTACAACAGTTGATATTGTGAATGTAATAGTCATGTTCAACGATTTAAGCATACATGCTGAAGTGGCTCCAACAGATCCACTGAAATAATGAAGAGTTTTTGTAACATCAATTAACTTTTTAATCGATTCTTTTGCTGCTGCCGTATCAGAGCAAAATCCTTCGTTGATTATAGAAAATAGATGTTGCGAAATACTACTTGAAGAGTCACGCAATTGGTGTATCACATTTGTTGGACCATTCGATACTTGCGATGTAATGCGATACTTTTCAAAAAAGCTTCGATATTGTTGCCAATGTCTACACGAATTTATGAGCGAGTTTAAGGCACATCCCACCACTGTTACGAGCCAGTTTGAAAATACATACAGAGAATCATTTTCGAGGATATCGTTACTTGCAATTGTGACTGAACTTGATATTGTGCTCCATTCAACCTGCAGTTGCTGCAACTCATTTACGTCAAACTTAATCGTATTTGCGTCTTCAGATGAACAACTTTCCAATAGCTTCTGAAATATTTTGTAAATATAACCGATATCTTCGTTGTTAAGAATTACATTATTTGAGTCAAGATCATTGATGATTTCTTCTCCAGCTTCAACTTGCTTGGCCATCATTTTTAAAGCAATGATATAAATTTTAATTATTGACTTTTGAGCAATAAACATCTTCTCTTTGACATCCACCGATTTAACGACTTTTTGATTTTCTTTATCAACACTTCTCAATTCAATTTCATTGTGTAAATCATTTGCTTTAAGTTTAAGTTCGTTAAGAGCTTCTTCAATATTATTTTTTTGCGCATTTATTTGATTATGAGAACGCAAGAACAATTCTGGCTCTTTTCGTTCCAGCCCTTGAAGATTGACAAGTGCTGTTTCTTCATCTTGCAGTTGCTTTTTCAACTTTGGGATCTGATTAGATTCTATATCATTCACGAGTATCCGTTTCGCATTAATACAAGATTCAAAATTTCCCTCAATTTTACTGATTGTCAGATCACTTAAACGCACTTTAATATCTTCCTGAAATAAGGAATTCAAGCAAGATGATGAAATTGACAACATTGACAAAGAGAGAGCGATTTGCAGAGGAAGGCAATCATTTATAGAATTCCAGGTAGATGCAACTTTAAAGCCAGATTCTCTATTTAGTTGATTTTTCAAAACAGAAAATATCATTGAATAAACTTCAACGATTTGAGTGATCAAGTTACTTTGAAAGCTTGAATTTGTTCCAAATATATTCAGCGGGCTCTTAGCAGCAAAATCTTCAGTCGTTGATGAAATGGTTTTTAATACTTCTAAACTTTGTTTAGGTTCAAATTGCTTTGAACTCCGACCGTCATGCAAATGGTTCATAAATTCCTTACACAATTTTTTCACACATCTGACAACAGTTAAATTATTTGGAATAAATAATGCAACCAAGTCCTCACACTCTAACATTATTGGCGTTAGGATTGAAGCAGTACCAACTGAACAACTTCTTAACTCTTTAATAATAGTTTGTGATCGTCCATGAAGGGTTTTTATTAGAGGAAAAATGTTGAGCAAACATGGGTTTCTTTGTTGCATCCAATTACCAGCTAAAGTGCATTCCAAGCGAACTCGACTATAATTAGATATCAACGAAACATTTTGCGGGTCCAATAGAAGGGATTCTCTATATACCGCGTAATACGAAAAATAATTCGGATAAACTTGATTGTCTAAAACACTAACCAGCTGTGATATAGCCTCTTTTTCAATATTATTCAATGGTTCATCCACTATTCGATTATTTTGTAGAATATTTTCAATTTTTTGATATATTGATCTCGATTCCCAATCCATCGAAAGAGATTCTGAAACAACGGAGATATAAGCAGTAAGCTGTTGGGAACATGTAAATATACTTGAAATTATGACACAATCTCCGTTTACGAGTTTCGTCAACATATTCTTCAAATTTTCAAACTCTAGCTCAGTCTTCAACCAAATTGAGCTTCTGACACTTATTTCCACCAATTTTTGAAGAATACTGTGATCCATTGTCACTGGATTTGAAATTTTAGAAAGTACCTGCAACTTAAATGCAATATCACATGCAAGGCGACGTTCATCTATACCTGCTAAATCCATATCTCGTGTTTCGTTTCGAACATTAGCTTCTTCATTATTGTCCGGATAATTAACATTGAATGTTTGCGTTGAAAATCTTACAATTTTTGCAAGGAGAGGGTCTCTTTCTCTTGTCAGTATTTTGTATTCCTCTAATAATCGTTCAAACATAGGAGGTTCTTTCATGTATCTCCTAAGCAATAATCTATCCATTTCACTATCTGAACTAAGTTTCGCGATTTCTGTTGAAACTTTTAAAATAGATTTCCTTAAATCAATCAAGAGCAAGTTCGGCAACGGTCTTTCATTTCTTACGCGCTCTCGAATAGTCTCCAAGCTTTCCAAAATCTTCTTCAGTGCTATCAATGAATGACTTTCACTACTTTTTTCATAAATCGATTTCGCATACTTGTCGATTGATACAGCATTAACTGTAACTCGATCACCATTTGCTACAGCTAGGTTATCGAATATAGTTTCCAACGAATTTGACTGAATAGAAGATTTTGAAACATTCAACTCTACCAAATATCTGTTAAGATTCATTTGAATTTCTTTAAACCATTCATTTGATCTTGAGCAATCTAACTTGATACCATCGCGAGATAGAGTTACGGTATTCTTTAAAACATCGTTTATCAAATCTTTAGCAAATGAAAATAACTCTTTTTCTATCAACCATATTTTATCGCATTGCTGAACATCATCAATCCGTTTTATTATCCAACTACCAACAAAACGAATAGCAACTGAAACTGCTGTTTGCGCAGTTTGGAACTCCTGGAAAAGATTGAGTTGGCCCCTTAATTGATCAGCATAAAAAACTTTTGTTGAATCGTTATGCAATGTGGTGCATCGATCAATTAGATTTGGAATTACTGACCAGCACTGCGAATGCTGCAGCGTTATCAATAATGCATACAGATTGACCTGATTAGAAAAAGATTTCGAAGCTTGTTCAAGTAACTGGTTTTGGTATAATTCAATCAAATAATTATTTTCAGCCATGTCTAATTCAGTTCTTGCCAAAGAGTTATCAGAAATAAGGTTAAGAATATCTTGTGCATCCTGAAATTTTCTTTCGATACTTGGATGTAATATTAAATTAATCTTATCAAAAGAAGAAATAACTTTCGCAGCTAATCCAATTAACTCAATCGAATCATCCACCAAAAAATTATTAGAATGAGAAGCATCATTAAACTTTTCACCTTTCTCATCAGATTCAATGCTTTCAAGTGTTGACCTCAACATATCTGATTTTGTTGCAGTAATAACTTCAGCAAGTTTAGACTCATCGAACCTTGGATTGCTTACAATTGCATTGGTGGTGGAATATTGGTTGAAAGGAAACAAGAGACTCGATAAAGTAACAACTATATACTGATTTACAGGTTCATCGGATTGTGTATTGGTCAATATTAGGTTTGGAATGGGAACAGTCTGAAGTATGGTAAAACTATCTGATAGCTTCTCCAAAATCTGATTATGGAGATTATAATGAGGGCTATTGTTTGAGTGTGAAGTATGAAAAATGGATAAGGATAATTTGGAGTTGATTTCGATATTTGATACCATATCTCGCAATTGAGCGATTACTCGTTCAGTATCTATTACAATGCATGATAAAGGGTCTTGTGGAACTGAATCATGCACAAAGATAAATATTTTATCTACACTCGTGATACAGTTTGACGTGTTGAAACTATTCAAAACATCCTTCAAAATTTCATTTGGTGAATCCAACGTACTCATTAAATAGAATCGAAACGTGTTGTGGAATGTAGTAAAACTTCTGGCGATAAAAACTGTTGCCCATAAATATGAAATATCATTTTGCAAAATTTGCAGCGATTTTTCTGGACGATCCATGTCCGCAACATGTCTAAAATAATTTTCTAGTCGCGAAATTGATTCAGGAACCGTTATGAAATCAATTGATGTCTGTTCCGCGTAATCTAGATCCAAGTTTATTTTATTTAATCCTTCAACATACTTTTTATGGCTAACGACAGTAAATCGAATAAGAGAAAGCTTTAAAAGATGCAATTCCGTGCTATTATTTAACTTTTCCATAGATTCATAATATTTGGCCAATAATTTACTCAAGTTTTCCTCGTATTTTTTATTGAGCACTAAATAGTTTTCATGAATATCTTCCATCTCCTTCACTTTGATACTGGAGCTCTCAATTAAGGACTGAAGCCCATCTAAGGCACTGAAAGCGTCCGTGAATAGCGGCTGTAACGAGTTTTCAACAAAATCTTTCAACACAAACTCATTCTTCGGTAAATTAGTATATTGCCGCATCATTGATCTTATCTTTGAAACAAGTTCTTCAACTAATAGATCAGATGAACCACTTTTGATTCGAATGACTTGCACTCTTGAAGAGTCATTGATATCTAAAGACCGAGATTGTGGAATAGTAAGAGATACCTGTTGCTTGTAATTTTGAAGTTCTGCACGCAATTCTAAAACTTTCCTTTGCATTTTTGAAAAATCTTGTTTCTGAACATCAATTTTCACCTCTAGATCTCTCGTATCATTTCGACTATGCTTGTTAACAAAATCGGATAACTCTTTCCGAACTTTTGCACGAATCTTTCGCAGTTTATTTAAAACGTTTTTAATAATCACTCTGATTTCAATAGCAAATATTGATATTGCCGAGAACTGGAACGATTGTGGATTGGAAGCAGAATACGAAAAGCTCAATAACCTACATTCCAAAATTAAGGATGACCATTCAGCTACTATTTGAAATCGTTTCACAAAATAAGGAGTTACTCCTTGACTGATTAATGTCATTGCCAGATTGCGAAGAACAAGTTGGTTTGATATGATAGGTTTAGTTCCTTCGTGTTGATAAGTCCAAACAACTCCTCTGCTTCTACATTCACCTACAGCAGCATTAAAATCCTCAAGAATTGGCGAAACCGAATCATTCATTTGATTTAACCACACAATCATAGGTGATAACTGCAATACTGATTGCAAAGCTTCAATAAGTAGAAGTTTCCTGTGGAATTTGGTGAAACTTTCATGCGATATCAATGCTCTGAAAGTGTCACACACATGAAGCACTCGAGATATGATCAAAGTACGAGCAGCAACATCCATTACCGAAACATCTTCAACACTAAGGATAATTTGGGATCTCAGGTGTTGAAGATTTTCATTCAAATTATCCACACAAAAATTCAATGGCAAAGTGTAAGATTCATTGCCTGCTATACCAACAAAGTTCTTCAATAATCCAATTCCCTGCAATTTAGGAGTATTTCTGATAACATCTTGAATCATCATCATTATTGTCTTCAAATCAGATATTTGACAATTAGAGCTTAACTTAGTTGAATAAGTTAAAACTTCAGTGAAAGACGCGCTGGAATTGAGAGTTAGTGGGATAAGGACATTTTCGATCAACAATAAAATAAGTTTTGAATTTTTCCATTCATATTCGTGAGAAAGAATCAACAAAAGGTAATTAGTGAATTGAACTTCAATATTTGCAATCAATGGAAATAAATCAAGAGTTGCACGAGAATACCAAAAATCAGTGTAAGGATCCAAAGTTATATATCTTTGATAAAGAATTTTCTTTGTTGAAGAAAAATGTTGCACTAAATCTTTCAATACTTGAATCAAGAGATTTATGTCTTCAGACCTTTCCATCACAGCTCCATATCCGCGCAGGAGTGAAAAAATAGATATATGCAAAGGTGATCTTTTACAGACAGTACATTGATGAACTATGGAGTCGATACATCGCAATAAAACTCTTGCTGTAAGATGAAAACCAGACATCAAAGATACTTCTTTCTTTGATATACATATCTTCGTTCGACGGTGAAACAGTAAACAAAATATTGTTAATTCCCATGCGCCACTTAGCCCGGATAATTTATCTTGAATGATACTAAACAAAGAATGCTTTGAGGCAAAAGCCATTTCATCACTAAAAGTTGGAAATGATGCATCTCCAGAATCGCTACGTAAACCATAGTCCAATGGTGGCAACCAAATTTGAATGAAACGATTCAGAATTGCCGGCGATAGTTTGTTCGAATGTGTTCTATTTATATTTGATGTAGCGAAGATTCTAAAATTCGGATGAATGCTTCTTTTATCGAGTACTTCACCCTCCGCCTTTTCGTATAATGATAGGAAAGGATTTTCCTCAAATAAAGAATTGAGCCTCTCCATCACTTCAGGTGGAGCACTGTTGAAATTATCGAACAAAACCCAATGTCCATTCTTCATTGCTTCGATTAATGGAGTAGAGACAAATTGAAACGAGTTACCATTCGATGAGTTTCCAAGAAGTAGTTTTGTTCGATAATCAGATTCTATGCTCTGCAATTTTTCAATCAGATCAGAACTTCGCGAAATTAAATTATTACCATTCAATGATATTTCACCAGAAACTAGCGTAAATCTATTGCATCTTTTTAAAAGTTTGGTCAATCTTAATAAAGCTGATAACTGGCAAGTTAACTTCCAACCTTCATCAGATTGCCGCAAAACATCTGTTTCATCCATATGCAAGCCTTTCTGTATTTCCATAGCAATTTTTACTTCATTAAATATGTGGCTAAAAAGGTAGCTAGCTGATTCGTCTTCAGTGTCGTCCACATAACTTAGCATACAATCAGGATTTTGGACCATCAGCTGATGTAAAATCGGGGAAACGAAGACCAGCAAGTGACGAAAAGAATCTTTGAAAATTTTATCAACTGTTCTCATATTAGGTAAGAAGGTAGAATTACTTTTGATTTGAAGCCACTGTCCGATTAATTCAGATGTTTCAGTATCTTGATTAAGTGGTATCATAACAAGTTCTTGATTACACAGTCTAGCAAACTCTCTAATTAGTGCTGTTTTACCAGAGCATGTATCACCTTCAAGGAGCACAGGTCTTCGACTCTGAGTTGCGGATGCAATAATCTGCATTTGATGACACAAGGATGGTGTTTGGGATAATGGAGATACTTTGTGAATGCTGAAATGATCACCATTATCTTGACGCTTGCCTTTTTTTAGATACACTGCTCCGATTCGTGTGAAATGAACAGCAGAAGAATCAATGGACACATCTTCATCCAATGAGGTTGAAGTCGTACCCATATGAAATTGGATCAAGCTTTGAACTTTAGCTTGTTCCTCAACACTTTGAAAACAACTTGCATATACCATATTAGTCAAACAACTTAAAATCTTTATCGTGAGTTTATTTGAAGAGGGTGGAACGTGGCGCTTTTTCTTTTGTGTAGAAATTCCAGCAGTTGAATCACTACCGGTTGATGCTTGCGAAAAGTATTCACGATCCTTAAAATTTTCAGCGATAAGCTCTCTCAATTGCAGAAGAGTTCGAAGATTAAATTCAAACGGTCCTCCCTTCTTCCCAATATCACGTTTGATTACAGCTGACTTTACATCTTTGTGAATTTCGAAGAGTTTTTGCAGTAGAATTTCATCAAGCATGTCGTCTAAGATTAACTTACTGCACGAAGTCACGAAAATTTCCAGTAGTTCTATATCACTATAAGCCGAGAGAATCACAACAGTAAACAGGTTTTTTATTGAACGCGGGAGTTTAGAACGCCCTCCACCAATAGATGCTGGATTCATTGTTGCAAAAACTCTGATATTTTCCAAGGAAATTATTTCACCTGTTAAAGGAACTTTGAAATATTCCATTCGCGAAAGTAACGGCGCTATACAATCAAGAACTTCGGGAGGTGCTAAATTTATTTCATCAAATAAAATCCATTTTTCTTGCAAAAGAGCTTGAACAAGTATACCAGGTTGATACTTGAATATCCTCACATTATTCTCCACAGTAGGAACAATCGAACCAATTAATGAGTCAAAGGTAGTATTTCCACTTAAATTGATTCTCTCATACTCTGAGCCGATAATTGAACAAGCTAATTCTATGCCAGCAGTTTTACCTATGAAATAGCAAAAATTAAATAACTTCCGATATTGAATAGGAATCATCATAAACAGCTGATATAAGCTTACCAATGCCTGGAGGTCCAACTAGTAACAAAGGTGCTTTGGCAGTAACAGCAGAAAATATTCTACACAAATTCGAAATCATAGTCTTTGTCGGAGCAATCCTGTTTTTATCAAACAGCTGTTTAGCGTTAAATCCGTCTGTTATAGAAAATTTTATCGCCACTCGTATCTTGCAGTAAGATATCTCCAGTTCATTACCCTCCATACTAATCAATGACAATAAATCTTCTTCTGTTGGTTCATTAAAATATTTTTCGTAGTTCATGGTTGAATTTTTAAGAGAAGCTGGAATTCGGCCCAAGTAGCCCTTAATCGCTTCAAGTTGTTTAGCATTTTCCAGTTCATCACCATAAAAGAATCGAATTGCGAGAACAGCTCTTTCCAGCAAAGAAACAGACGCAGAATGATACTTGATAAAATCTACCATTCTAAAAATACGATGAATATCATTCTTAAATTGAGCTTTTTTTTGGAACTCCTCACGAAGGATAAACAAATTCGCCACAACGCTTGAGGGTTCATCGAGAGGCTCATTTTTAATTAATTCAGATTGTACAGAGTCCAGATCTTGGATCAAAGAACGACGAACAATTTTCTTAAGCTCATCATTGTTATATGAAGCGCAGTGAATCATTGTAAATCGAGATCGCGTTGCTGGGCTTAATAATTGAATTACTGATTGGCCCTTCTCCAAATGAACGGTTGCGAAAACTTGAAAAGTTGGAGAAATCCAAATGGAAGTATCTTCACATCGCAATTGAAGCTGAGAAGACTGATCATATTCTGCTGACTTTGACACTGTGATATCCTCTGACAAAGAAAAACTTGGAGTGGTCTCTAACAAAGAGTTGAGTCTCTCTGTGACAGCAGCACTTGGTTGGTTGAAGTCTTCCAAGTAGATTGGAACACCAAGTTTGACTGCCTTAGAAACAGGTCCATCTTGGAAAAGAAATGCAGGAAAACCATCACCTTGACGTCGATCAGCTATCACTTTCAGTAAAGAAGAAATTTTCGCTATCATAATTTCAGAGGTAGGATCATTATCACCATTCCATATTCTATTAGCGTATATTCGCGTAAGGTCCCGAGCACTTTCTAATTGACTTAATAATTCCCCATTTTGAAACGACTCAGGAAGAGTGAATAATGCTGGCTGTTTCAAAGCTTTGGCAAAAGATGCGCTGTTATTTTTCAGATATTTCATTTGCTCCACCAAATCATCATTAAACTCCAAAGCATCTTGTTTTAATGGAGATTTTTTTTCATACGAATTGTCTTTGCTCCCTTCTTTGAATTTTACACTAATATTATTATTTACACCAAATGAAAACACATTTTCTTCTCCGCTTGACGATATATCATCCAACTGATTCATTATTTCAGAACCGTTTTCGACATCACCTCCAGAATATCGAACTTCTTGAAAATTATTATTGTCAAAAGGATTATTTTCTTCGGCTTGATCAGCATCCGTTGAAGTACCAGAAGATGAAGAACTCTCAAATAGTTTTGAATCAAAAGTATGCGATGTAGTGTTGGCATAAGGAGGTGGACATTGAAAATCACTGTTTGGTTGGTTAAAGATATTTGGATGAAATCCATCGTCATCAATTTTACTGGATACTTGTACACCAACTTTACTATTGTCTATCAGAATTTGAAGTTCCTTGATTCCATCTACTAAAACTGGAGAAGCGATAGAGTTCAATTTGATTTCAATATCATTATATTGTGGATAGTCCATCTCGTTTGATGCAGAACTGAGTTTTGAGACCTTTTCGGAACTCTTTTTCCACTCGTTTATAACTGTTTCCATTAATTTAGGTAGTTCTTTACCAAAATAATAAACATTTTTTATGTATAAAGTTTGCGAATCGGTGCATGTTGGCGAAACTGCAGTATTGTGCAAATTTTTTATTCGTTTCGATAAAGTGACTGATAAAGAACTGAAATACGCGATTATATCAGCTACTGAACATGCTTTAATTTCTCCCAAGAGATCTGAAGATTCTGTTTCGCAGTTCAAATTAACTTGAATAGGAAAATGGTCTACTTCTGGTGTATTGCCAGATCCTTGCATTTTCGACCATAACGATAGAATGAATGTTTTATATGATGAATCTCCAATCAAGATTACAGGTTCATGTAATTTGACAGCAATAGCAATTCTAACCAGACGCCGAACGATACAATCTGGCAATGAAGATGCACTAACGACAACATGCATGTTCAGTAGCTCAACCTTAAATTCTCCTTCTTTGAACACAACACCATTCCCTTGACTATTATTTTCAAAACTTGCTGCAGTAGAATCACCTTGCCATCTACGGATAAGATCTTCCACATCCGTCTTGCTCAATAATTTCTCTTCCACAAATGCTTCTCCAAGCATTTCACATTCAGAAGTTTGACTAGCAGATAATCTTGAGGAAAGAAAATTAAAACCCAACACACCCCAGGATATAATTGGAAAAACCACTTTACGCCTAACCCATTTAACAATTTCTCTCATCGTAATCTGATTAGGTACTCCTTGCTTCAAAAGACGATGATATAAACATGCTATTTGCTCAGGAACGTTTATATCACCATCACAAAAGAGCTGACTATTATTAATTGTTTGGTGTATAGTACTGTCATCAACTCTATGTCGAATGATGTTTGCAAGATCTGCAACAGGAAACTCATCAAATTGCAGTTGAACAAATCTACTTCTTAAGCTATTCGGCAGTTTGTGACGGTTTGCATAACCAGAGGCATTTTGTGTAGCAAAAAATCTAAAGTTTGGATTGATTGGAATCGATTTGTTTGTGCCTGGAATTTGAAAATCAGACACTCCCTCCAGTAAAGGAAACAACATATTCATAACACTAGGATCAGCCAAATTGAATTCATCTGCAAGAAACCAATCTCCGTTTACCATAGCGCGAAAAAGAGGCCCAGTTTGAAACACAAAACCATCTCCAGCTGGTAAATACGATCCCAAATAATCCTATTTAAAAAAGAAATAATTATTGATTAGATAATATTAAGACTACTTTTCCCTACTTGTATTGTTGTACTATCGGTATTGTTTACTCTTTCAAGACGAACTGCCCTATTTCCACTGAAAGTATTAATTAGAAATCGTTTCGCTAAATGAGCAACTAGGCTAGTTTTTCCTGTCGCAGCACCACCTTCCAGTAAAATAGCCATTCTACTGGAAACACACGCAAGAATAATTTGGGCATACGCTGTGCGTGATGAAGTCAATACATGTTCGCAACAACCATTATTTTCCATAGATTCCCGGTACACAGCATTTAAATCTGGGATCCGAAAAGAATCTTGATTACTTTTCCTAGCTAGAATCAAGCGGACAGTAGAGATTATGCCCTCAGCATCATTTTTCTTTTTAGGATGAATTTGAGCTTCAATGGTAACAGCAAATGCAGTCCAAATTGCATCTAATGGGGATATACTAAGAGCTCTAAGTGACATACAATAAGAAAAATCCATAAATCTGCACAATTCTCTAAGCGTTACAGACAAATATCCACACATACAGATTTCCCAACAAATTTCTGCAATAACTTCACCCCATTCTTCCCATTCAGTGTAAACCGACCAAAACATTTTAATTTCAAACTGAAAACTTTGCTTAATAGAAGGATCATTAATGTCCTTGTTTTTAGGTATGATATCCTCCATATTGACTGCGGTTAAACGATTAGCCAATGCTGGAGACAGTTCCGCTCCTTGCGCATCTCCTCCTCCAGCCACTGGAGGTGTCATAGTCGCAAATACTTTGAAGCCTTCGCACATAACTTCTGGATTTGACTCTCCTTTCTCAATCAATACCAACTGCGGTGGTTGTTCAAGAACAGGATTCAATCGTTCTAACACTGATGGTTCAGCTTGAGATAAATTATCCAACAATAGCCAACTGCCACTGAGGTATGATGAAGTGACAACACCATCCAACCATTTCACTCGAGATTCGTCAGCGGAAGCAAAACTTTCGTTTGGACTAAATTGTCCAATCAGAGCTGACGGCTCAGTTTCAGGCATCATGCAAAGTTCATTTAAATGTCTACCATACATAGATGCAAATGCTCGAACACAATTGCTTTTCCCACAGCCATCTTTACCAACAATAAGAATAGATTCAGGCCTTAAGATATTACTTCCTGCACAATTCATTGCCATTTGTTTCCATGTAGTAAGAACTCTAGGTGTGATTGCATAAGGCCGCTCAGGTAGTAAACGGTCATGAGATGGATCTAGTGTAGTGCTTATCATGGTTAAATTATTTTCATAACGATGATTATCATATGATCTGAAAATATTGATGATGACTTCTCGGGCACTTAAATGTCGCATTTTTGATACATAAATCATAGCCCCTCTCTCAATAAATGACGATTCATTCAAGCAATTGGAAGAGCAACTAATCCAAGATTTTATCCAGGCTCTAGCATTTACATATACACCATACAATTTCACAAAATCGTTCGAGTAAATTGTATCAAGTATAATTTTGTCAATATTAGTAGCGTTAATAATCCATTCTGCATTAGCATTTTTAGCATAGGGGAAGCGCAAACCGCTATCAATACTTTTTGTCACCGTAACCAAATCGAACTGCATTTTATTTTTATCAACATTCCAGGTGTCAACCTTTATGGAAGGATCAGGAAGCTTAAGATCTCCATATTCAACCCTTTTTAATGCATTTAACACAGCTTCCCTTCCAAGGCCTCTAAATCTAGATCCGTACACTGACCAAATTTCATCAGAAACTTTCGCTGGAAATAAGCTGCCTGCGATTGATGAAGGATACTTAACATGAGACTCGACCAATCTATCGATCACCTTTAACAGCTCTCGGATACTAACATCAGCATATCCAGCTTTCTCAGGGAATGACCTATCGCGAAGAACCTTAGTTAAGATGAAGTGAGCGTTTACTAAAAAATTTGCCTTTGCGCTAACATACATTTCCCCTTCTTTCCATCCACGTTTCACAAGTGTATCAGTTATAATTTCAACCCATTCATTGATAGGGAGCTCTTTAAAATTAATTGGAGAAAATCTATCCAAAAAAGACGTTGACAACTTTTCTCTCGTTCCTTTAAAGAAACCAGAATTAGGATTTTGAGTCGCAAATATTCGAAAATCTTTATGCATAGGAATAGTGCGACTCTTATTCACACTACCAACAGCACACTCAGGTAAAATAAGCTGCTTAATGTCGATTGCAGATTCAATCGCTTGAAGAACATTGTCTGGAGCCAGATTAAGTTCATCCAATAATAACCAGTGTCCTTCTTTGAATGCTGTAGTAAAAGCATAATTTACAAAGTGAAGCTCATCTTCACCAGTACTAGATGTAAAAACTGACATTTTCCCAATCAAATCATCAATAGTTGTTCTTGAGGACAAGTTGAAACGAATCAATGATTTTATATTTCCACATTGCTTCGCTGCTTCGGCAACGGTAGCACTTTTTCCAACCCCTGCACCACCTTGCAGAAGCAAAGGAGTTCCAGTGATCGCCGCTTGCTTGACAATATTGAGATTTTCGATGGTAGTTTTAGTCATAACCAATTCAAGTTGAGTCCCGTCGTTGGACGATAAAACGATATCAACTTCACCTATTCTTTCACAACCATCCAGAATAGTGTAACATTTATTCCAATCGTCATGGTTTAGTTCTTCTCCAATATACTTCTTAAAAGCTATTACCGACTGTTGTGGGGTGAAAAAGACTCCATTACGTAGTATTTGATCTGATTTATACACCTCATTTGGAGATATGACATCCTCAGAAACATTATAATTAGATTTTAAGATTCTCAATTCATCCTCCTCCAATTTTGTCAGATGTCCAATAATCATAATCGAGGTTGCTTTAAGTTCTCTATGACGTGTGTTAGCCATTATATCAAATAACTGAGGCAGGTGTTCTGATAAATGATGGAACAAAATGTCTTTTTCATCTACAATTTTAGAACGAAGCATTGATACTAAACATATATCCATTTCATCACCAGATATGTTGCGGCACTTATACTCATCGAACAATGATGATACAAGTAAATAACTGAGACCTTCATATGAGCTTTCTCCATTCAAGCTAACCCTTATTTCATACGAGTTTGTTGCAAATTCAACCACTAAATCCGAAAAAGTTTCAGCAATTGATTTGGATTTCAACAAGCGAAGAATATTAGTGACAAACAAGCATTGCATCACTGATTCCAAGACTTTAGGATAAGACTGTAGTAACGATCGAAATTTTATCACCACTTTCAGCAAAATGGCAAGAATTTTGTCTCTAACTTCCGCAGCTACATCAGAACTGATTTCTAATCTTGACAATACTTGTAGCAAATCTGGCACAAAACCAGACTCATCGTCAATGATCATATGTTCCGCTAGCAAATTTTGAGCACGCAAGAAACTCTCATTTGATTGAAACGTAACTGAGGATAATATTTAAATACATTAATTCATATACGGAAACATCAATAATAACTAGAAACCTAACCTAATATCAATGAGCAACCGGTATGTAAACTATCCCAATCATGAAATGATATCGCTGTGGAGATGAACTCGAGTAAGTTCCGCAAACTAGTCTTGGTAAGAGAAATTGTGAAAAGTGATATCATTCGATTCCCAGAAATTTGTTTCAGTACATGGTTAATTCTCAGCAACCCAGACAAATCATGATCAGACATAAAAAATGATTCCAACAAAATGCTGAGCAAGTTCTTTTGAGAAGTGTTTCTTAGGAAATATGAGAGCGAGTAATTCACTAACTGAACGAAAGTAAGCGAGTTGAATTCAGCATTAGTGTTCGATGACGTAGACTGCATGCATTGCTGGAGTAAAATATTTTTTAAACTCTGAGGAAATTTGAATTTGGAAATGATTTCTTCATTGTTAATTATTTGTAACCATAATTCCATAGGAGGTGAAAGTATTAATTGTGAATCTTTCGTAAAAGCCAAATTAGCAAAAATACATATTAGCCCCACCACTGTCAAGTAAGCACCAGCTGAAATCAATGAAAAATCGTTTGGGTCAAAGCGTAATAATTCTAAAATTTCGAGACATAACATGCTATAATCCATGAATTGCTTGGCAGAGAACAAATTCCGTTCGATTCCATTTCCAATTTGTTCAACGAAAGGACCAAGAATTACATCAATCAGCAATTCCGAGTTGAAGCTGTAAGTTTTATTTGGAATAACAGGATAAGAGATGCTTTCCCCAAGCTTTAACGTAGATATTTTATGTAGAAATTTCTCCATCACTTTGAGCATAATATCCTTGTGACTTACATTGAATTCTTGAAGATGAAGTTTCATAATAATCCCGTCAAATAGAATACTCAACGGATTAGAAATTGATTCGTCCTCAATCTTTGCTTGCTGAAAGTCTTTTGCCTTCACGACACAACACTCTACTAGCAATGGCACTAATGAAGCAATTTGAGTAAAGCGGTAAGTCGGATCAGACTCAAAATCCAACGTGCTATCTGCAACAATATGAACAATACTATCAACATGGTGAACAAATGAGTTTATTTTTGAGTGAGTTAGTATCAATGATAATGTATTAATCCCGTTATTGCGCGGAGCGATGATGATTCCAGCATCAGAGCGACCATCAGTCCAGATAACATTTATTATGGATAAATTATCTCCACCTAAATTAATTTCTTTTCTTCCAATAAAACTTGAAACATTCCCTGCAAAAGAATGCACGTTTTGTATGGATTTGATCAATAATGGTTGGAAGTGCAGGCGAAGTAACCAACGAAAAGAATTGCTCAAATGCCAACTAATGTTCGATTTATGGAAGAACTCTATTGACACATTTATAAGCCATAGCAACGAGTTAATATCATAGCCAGATCCCACGGCTGTAGATGAAAGAAATATGAGAAGATGGTCTATATTTGGTGAAAAAGTGCCTTTTGTCGTCCGTTTGACTTTAGGGACACCTTTGCGCATCATGTTTGGAGTACAGTTATCTTCTTTGTATCCTGCTTTGGTAAAGGTTATGATTTCCATAATAGTATCAAATTGAACTTCATGTGCAGCATTGGCCAACAATTTCTCCAACACAGCTTTAATTAAACAAACAAATTTGATACTGATTCGTAATCCTGGCAGGGTTAAAATTACTTGTGACATGGTACAAATTATAGAACCTATCACGATCATCAAATCTGAAAACTGGGCAGTTGGAATTTTTTCAGTAAGTTCTGTTAAAAGTTTCAGCTGCGATTGATTGTCATCTATTTCCATGTGACATCGACATACTTTTTTAAGATATTCATGAACAGAATCAATTAATTGTGCCATTCTCCAATGCCAATCCGACACAAATTAAAAAATCTAATAATAATTATTATAGTAGTTTTGGATAACAAATTATAAAGGATAGAAATTGTACATGTCCTTTCCTTCTAAATTTAGAATAATTAGTGTTAATTCAATTTATTGTTTGAAAGAAAAGTCGAATTTGTTTGTAATTTTTCTGAAATCATCCCCCAGGATTTTACTGCTTTTACTAAGAGTTTCTTGATATTTAATAAACACTGATTTGATTGCATTTTTAATAAAGAACAAACAATTTTAATATTTTTAAATAATAATTAATGAATTATTATTAATTAATACGTAAGGTTTTAGTATTCAATATCGAAATAATGGTATGAGACATATTTTCAGAATCCTTTTCACTTCAACTTCCTACTATCACACTCATACCAGCAGCAGGCACCAGGCGAGAAATACTTTACCATCCTTTTTAATAATTTAACAACATGGAATGGAGGAATTACAGTACTTCACTGCTATCTATAACTGTAACTTTAATTTTAATCATCCTGGGATCAATAAATAATTAAATAATTCATAAAAAAATACTTGAAGTACTTGCTATTCTGTTAGCCTATTCCGATATTCCACATCAATATGCTAAAAGAATCATCTTACAATAATTTTATAATAAATAATAATAAGGTTGATAAAGTAGATACATCTATATGGTTCATGAACCTTGATATATTTCGCGTGCAAGCAGAAATCTCTCGCAACCCTTCATGTCTTCAAAATAATCCTAACCTCTTGACGAATTTAAGCGAAATAAATAGAGACGAGTCACTTCTGATACTTTTATCCCATAATTGGTTACGAGGGCATATTTCACCACCACATCCTGATGATGAAGATAATCATAAACTTCAGCTTTGCATTGAGGGCATTGATAAAATAAGGAAAAGTTTTGCTCCAGGAATGAGAAAATGTTTCATTTGGATTGATTTTTCGTGTTTAAGTAAGTTTGTTAGATACTCACTCCACCAGTTAGTAGCAATATTAATCTGCGATAAATTAATCTACACAATTCAATTTAATTTTATCATCTTAATTATAATTTAATTTATTCTCAGACCAAGATGCCAATCCAGCATCAGATATTATTTTATACCTCAAGACAATTGTATCTGTTTGTGACTTAATTTTTACTCCTATTCATGATGAAACATGGAATCAATGGAGTTTGCCATCGAATATAACAACTTTATTCAAAGAATATCAAGCCCCAGGTTGGAACCAAGGTAATTATTCCTATCTTAATCGTGCATGGTGTCGGTTAGAGATGTTTTATGCAGCAAATCTGCCGGTGGAAAATTCTGAATTACGATTATTAAGATTCGATCATGCATTGGAATTTCATGCACGAGAAGGTCGTCGACCTCATTTGCTATACGGCTCTCACGAATCAAATCGTAACCATTTACCACTGGTACTTCCACCAATGCAGCACAGTAACTTTATAGAATATCGACCTAATGAAGGTAAAACAACGAAAGAATCAGATATTGAAATTATCAACAGGTTGGTTCACGAGGTGCCTGTAAAATCGATCATAGTAGGATATGACGGGGCGTTAAATGCAGATGGGAAGCGACATGGGTATGGGAAAGAAACTTTCAATGATGGGACGAGTTATGAAGGCAATTATGTGAATGGGTGCAGAGATGGATTTGGAGTAATGACTTATCCCCACGGGGACATTCATAAAGGTAATGAACGTTGTTCAATATTTGATAAAATAATTTATTCATTATTATTATTATTATTTCTTTCATACAGGTGATTGGAAATATAATCGTCTTAATGGATATGCTTCTTTTAAGTTTTCAAATGGTGGCACTTATCGAGGAAATTGTAAAGATGGACTTATGGATGGCTTTGGAATTATGAAACGACCGGATGGTTTTATGTATGAGGGAGAATGGAAGGATGGTAAAAAGCATGGGTATGGTGTCATGACTTTTCCGAAGAATCCAAGTGTTAAAGGGTACATTAACCGCATCGGAGACACATATGTTGGAAACTTCAAAGATGATGCATATGAAGGTGAAGGTACATTAACTTACCTAATGGCTGATTTGATGGAAAAGAGTGGAGAATGGCATAAAGGAAAACCAGTGAAATCATCTAAGAAAAAATAATGAAAATGTACCGACTCCGGTTTATATAGGATGTCTCCTAAAGATATCCTCCGGGGGTGGTCCGATGACGTAACCGC
>VKHH01005995.1:0-32601 GCA_015144975.1 Epipyxis sp. PR26KG | reverse complement strand
TTATTTTATATTATAATATAATGAACACTACACCCTTATATATCATTTATAATAATTATTATGGGAACTGATGACAAACATGATAAATAAGATCAAATAATGATCTTAAATAATACATGTGTTAGAATATAATATTTAAATTATTAAAAGTTACTAAATATAATATATGTTACTATGTAAAAATATAATAATAATAATAAAAATGAAATAATAATAATAAAAATAACAATAATGATTATAAATTAATATGAAAACTATCTGTATCTTGTTCAGAATTCGAAAACAACTACAAATGAAATAATAATAATAATAATAATAATAATGTTTTAGGAGATATTTGATCTTTTATTTTAATAATAATAAAAATAAAATAATATAAATGAAATAATAACAATAATGAAATAATAATAATAATAATAATAAAAACAATAATATTGTCATTTGAATGAGGAAATGAAATAAGATTGTTTAGCAGATAAATGAACAATACAACTGCTTCAACATACCTGTGTCGCCATGAAAGCACATAAAGCAACCCATATATTCCATAGCGTGTTCGGAAGAATACTAATAAATCATTTTAATTAATAATAATAACAATAATAATAATAAGATATAATTATAATATAATTATAATGTAGATATAAAAACGAATTTGTTATGAAAGTCTCCTTCATTCATTTCTATTCATAACATTTTCTTACCAAGTCAAGGCGATACATACGACTGCTGATATTTGCATGCCTAAAGAAGACCAATACCAATCAAGTCCACCTAATATGATCCCACCAGTCGAGTATGCTAATCCTTTGAATAATTGAGTCAACAGAACAATTGGCATAATACTACGAGACATCTCAAACACTGCAGGGGACTTTGTCAGCTGATTCAACACACTATCTGTATTCATAATTGTTGTGATTGCTAATAAACTACTTATTAATAATCCCAGAAGATTCGCTCGTCTTATGATATGAGCCACAGACTCTCGCTTTGTCTTTGTATTGTATGGGAATTCACGAGCAAGCAATGCTTGAGCTGCAATTGAAACAGATTCACAAAGCTGTGAAGTAGCAAAACCAAGATTAAATGTAAGAGAATATGCAGCCATTGGAATAGTTCCCACTAAAATTATCAGAAAAAACATTATTATTATTATTATTATTATTATTATTATTTTCATTATTATTATGCTATGCTGAAATAAAAAAATTAGAATAATCCTGTGATAATAAATTCAGCTATATGATGAGTATTTGAATATAGGAGTATCAAATATAAATTAAATGCAATCTAAAATAATAAATAATATGAATGAATGAATCTTACATCGTGCAGCTGCAGAGCTTGTGCAAGTATAAGCAGCTATTTTAGCTACAGTTCTTAACATTATCAAACCACCAGCCTTCAAATAAGCTTCATAAGCATCTTTATAAAATTGTTTTCCACGGTTGAATAATTTGATTGGAACTGCTTTATTTAGTAAATATATAAGAGGAATTGCTGTGACCCATTGGGAGATCGCGGTGGCTGCACCTGCTCCACTGCAACCCATTCCACAGCCAAAGATGAGGATGGGATCTAATACTATATTGACTATATTTCCTAAAGCTGAGCAGTATAAAGGGGTTTTCGTGTCGCCTCTTCCACGAAAAATACTTGTTGTTACTAATAATACAGTTGCTGCTGGTACACCCATAGCTCTGTAACGAAGATACGACAAAGCAGGTTTACGCATTTCTGATGAAGCACCTGCTCCCATTACACTTAACATTGAACCACCCAGAAATATAAAAACTAGAGTTTGAATTGTTCCAATTACAAGTGAAGTAGCTATAGCAGTTGCTACGGAAGCCTAGGGACGTAACATAACAGTTATAGGTTAAAGAACGTAGAATGATCACAATTTAAGTTAAAGTAACCACTGCAAATTCTTCACATCATAAAGACAATAATTATTGTTAAGTCTAGTTAAGTAGCAAAATATAAAAAATGTAGATAGTATAAAAGTGCACCTCTAAGTCGTCACCACTTTTTCCAGCAACAAGAGAAGTCGATGTTTTGAGCAGTGGATCATTGTAAAGTTTAGCAACTGAAAATTGTAAGCTAACAGCTATTCCCATAGCAGCTTGCTCAACCGCGCCAAGTCTACCAACATACATTGCATCAACAATGGAAGCTAATGGATCAGCTGCCAATGATACAAATGCTGTTTAAATAAAACAAACAAACGAATGAAATATAAATTAACTAAATTTTAAGTTAAAAATCCATTTGTAACAATAAAATCTACTAACCAGGTAACGCAACTGCGGCAAACTCTTTATCAAGACCAATATTTCTTCTTTTTTGTTCGGTTATAGCAACGTTATTTATATCAGATTCGTGACTACTCCTCTCAATCAGTCTGGTAGAATCTATTCGTTTTGATGGAATCAAATTGAAATTGGACGATGAAAATGGTGAAACGAGCATGTAAGAGTGAACATTGGAGTTCCTAACTTTGTCAAAATAAACGCCTGATGAATGCGTAAATCCATCAGACTCACTCAAAATTGTTAATATACTTAGAAAAACAAATATCAACGATTGTTTCATGTTTAGAGAAATTATGCAGAGCTTAACTTAGCATTTCAATCAAAAATATTTCATACATGATAGATCTAATATCGAAAGTCTTAAACCCGAATAATCGTCAGTTTGTGGTTCGTAGATTGGAACTTAGTTTTTGCAATATACTAATATAAATAAGGTATTATTTGAATAAAACAATTTTTCTTCATAATTACTGCATTTTGTGCTAATCTAATATTATTATCATTGAGCATAAAGAACTTTCTGGTAGAGATGTATTCATTATTGCTTTTTGTTCAATTTTAATATTGTGTGGAACAATGAATGAATCATTTGATGAATGGTTTCCGGTTGAAAAATAACGGACAAAAAATATAAAAGTTAATTTTTGAATTTGCTTACAAGATGATCCAATAATATTTGATGCTATTGAAAATATCACCAATTACAAACAACCTACATACTTGTCACATTCCACTTACGTAAGGATTTTCATTAATTCATACAATTCTTTGTTGATGTTGATATTATTATTCCATTTTTGTTATAAAAATATTTAATAATCCAAAACAATTCATATCACATCTTGGGAGATGTATTGATATTGATCTATTATAACTACAAAAACTGTTTGCCATACTCGAATTTAAAATGTCAGATATACCGAAAAGCAATGAAATTGACGTAACGAAAAGCTTGCCGATAGATAATGTTGTGATTGACAACAGCGAATTAAAAAAAATGAAGGCTCGACTTAAAGGATTGGAGCTTATACTTCAGCAGAATTCGGCGCTGGAACGTCAAGTTGAACGATTATGTGCTGAACTTGATGAAGCAACTATGGGTATTCAATTAAAAGGTTACCTTTACAAATGGCGCGATCGAGTAATTAGTTACGCTTCTAAATGGGGTCTAAGATATTTTGTGCTACAAGGAAGTAAATTATCATATTTTGCTGATGATCATGAAATTAGACCTAGAAGGACGTATGACTTGTCAAAATGTTTTGTTCGGGATGAAGGAATGAAAAAAAATGGCGCTTTTCATGTTTTTGGAATTTATTTATATGCTGGTGATACAGATGAAGAGGGTAGTTTGCTACTCCGTTTATCAATTGCTAATGAAGCTGATGCGAAGCAATGGGTTGATATGCTTGATCAAGCTTGTTCAATGAATGAAATGGTTTCTATTGAACAGTTGGATGAAAATTCAATTACACAAGTACACGTTCACAGCAATGATGATGAATGGAATGTCAATCATGAACTCGAAAATTTGGACGCAAACGATAATCAAGATCGTTCTGATTTACCTGCTGCAATGTTGAAACGAGTTGAGTCGTCGAAATTGATATTAAGAAAGGCGATGTCAAGAAAAACAAATGCTCGAAAAATTTTATCCTCAAGAGCGCCAAATGATTATACCCAAAGTGGAAATCGTCTAAATATGTTGACAGATAGTAAATCCCAGCATGATAAATCTGGTGGTGATATGAAATCATTTCCAGGCTATAAACCAATGCACTTGACTGCTATAGCCTCACCATTATCGGCCGATGCTAAGCCAGGAGAACATAATTTTCGGTAAAAGTGTGAAAGTAATTATTGACTAATTGTTTGCTTAGCGCTATTTATTTGATAATTATTATTTTAGGGGTTTCTTTAATTTAGGAATCATTATTCTTGTTCTGTCTCACTTCGACTTGATTATTAATAATATGACAAAATATGGATTTCAATTAAAATGGGTTGTAACTTATATTCTCTCATCACAAGTAGTTCCTCAGATTGCAACCGCAGAATCTATATCGGCATTTCATAATCAAATTCTTGAGAAATATTCTTTCGATAATATGAAAATTATTATATCTCTAAGTGGATGGTTATTTGCAGCATTAAGTAGCTATAGTCTCGAATACTTGGCAAGTAAAGATATTTTACCAGAAATGATAGTAAGATTACTAAGCATCTCTATGAATTCTTTTAATATTATCTTCCCTACATGGTGGGTATGGCATAACAATGTACATCCTATTCCTAATATGATGTATTTATTTCAATCAGTTATTATTTGGATGAAATTAATATCTTATGCTCATGCTAATCAAGATTTAAGAGCTTCCGCAAAGCGTTTTAAAGACACTGGTAGTAATAGTGGTCCTAATAGTCCTGTCAGTCGAAGTCGTATGAATTCAAGTTCAAATTTGGCATATAATAATTCAAAACTTCATTTGCCAATTGGTAGTAGTTCAAGTCAATTACAACAATTAATATCTGAAGTGAAAGATATTCAACCTCCATTCAATTTATATCCATTTAATATTACTTTATTTAATCTTGGTTACTTTCTTATCGCACCTACACTATGTTATCAATTGAATTATCCTCGATCGCCTACCATTAGATGGCGATACGTTATGTTGATTATAATTCGACTAGTGTTTGTCGGCTTCTTAATCATATTTTCATTTGAACAATACATTCGTCCAACTTTGAAAACAGCTGTAACACCAATGAAAGAAAAGGATATTGTTCTTATATTTGAAAGATTGTTAAAGTTATCAATTCCTAATACATATGTTTGGTTACTTGGTTTTTATTTTTATTTTCATTTATGGTTGAATCTATTAGCTGAATTAACCAGATTTGGAGATCGTCAGTTTTATAAAGATTGGTGGAATGCTCGAACGATTGATAGATATTGGTAAGTTATTAATTATTTTTCTTTGTTATAATAATTATTAATTATATTAATATTATGTAGGAGAACATGGAATCTACCCGTACATCATTGGATAATTCGGCATTTATGTAAGTGAAAAAGTAGAACGCATGTAACTTTGATAAAAGCTTAATTTAATGATTATTTTATATGATTATATTTTTCTACTTACAGATTATCCTTTGACTCGTGCAGGATTATCAAGAATAGTTGCAACATTTATTGCATTTGCATTTTCTGCAGTCATGCATGAATTAGTTATCTCCGTTCCATTTCGTTATGTTGCTTTACATGCATTTTTCGGAATGCTAGCACAAGCTCCATTAGTATACTTAACAAAACGATTGGATCGAGTTTTTGATAACTCTTTTTTTGGTAATGCTTGTTTTTGGTGCATATTTTGTGTATTTGGACAGCCTATGGGATTGATCATGTATTATTATGATTTATGGTCCATATCACCTGCTAATTCGTAATTTATGTTTTACATTACAACTTTAATCTAATATTCTAATTTGAATGATTTATTTGTACTAAATAATTCATAAGCTTTTGAAATATTTGAAATATGAATATAATACAGAATATCATTTTAATTAATTAATTAAATATTTGGATTTATTAAAAAATAAATGTTAAGAAATAATAATACTATTCATTTATTAAAGCTTTAATCTTTTCACAAATAATAGTTGCTTCTTTTAATAAATTATCTAATTCTTCCAAATCTTCTTTAGTGGTTGCAATAGGGTCAATATCTTCTGTTCCTACTTCTTTGATAATGATCGATATTTGATTAAGATCTTCTTTATTGAAAAATAAAACTCTATTTCTTAATGCAATATCACTTATTTGAGAGAATATGAATAATAAGTCAGATTTTAAATCTTTTAATTTTATTGATCGATTAGATACTGTATTGAATTGCTGCTTTAAAGGATTAGAAAATTGTTTGCATAAAACTATAATTTCATTCCAATTTCGATCATTTATCATTATTGAAATTTTGTCCAAGATTTTTGTTAATTCTTCGGTATATTTCATATTTTCATTTGTTGTATCAATTTGATTGATTGGGATTGTTACAGAATATGCTGTAAATGGTATTGTTTGTGAAAATAATAATGATAGCATGATTATTTTAGTATTAAATGCGACACTATGTCGCCTACCATTTGAATTATTTGCAATCGAATTAACATAATTTTCATCTACAAGTGACTTTTTAAATTTTGGGTGATAAAAGTCATGAGATGGTTCAGAATGCAATTGTATGAATAAATGTTGTTTAAGTTTAGGCAATATACTAATAAAACCTTTGATATGTTGAGTGCAATACACCAAGAACAAAAGAAGTGCAAAGTATTTCATTACTGAAACAAGTTCAATAATAACAAATAAATGATATAAATAAAGATACTGTACAGTAGCTTAGATTGTGACTTGAGTGGTCTCGAATCTTATGAACAATTGAACAATACGGAATAGTAACAAACAAAACTGGGTTATTCAAAGGGAGTTACAAAAACAGAGCATTATTGTTGTTTTTGCACAGACGAAAACGATTAACTTAGAACGTCGTACGGATTGACGCATAAAATGATTGACGCAAGGACGCAAGACGCAAGCGCGGACGGTGGACGTATAAAATAATGTTGGTTATAAAATAACAAACGTCCAAAACGTCCAAACCCCCCAACTTAAAAAATAAAATAAAGAAAATTACATTGCCCATTGTACAAGCAAAGCTCTATTACGTTAAAGTAGTAGAATGAGTGAATGTTAAGTTGATCTTCGTAAAGTTAATCTGTATAAATCGCATCCTGTCCTAACTTGCTGTTTTGGATTTTTGCAGGATTTCAATCGTCATTATTTCGTTAAGTTCAAGTTTTATTAAGTTACTACTTTTTATTGTTGGGATTGGACCTAAATTTGTCAACTGATTCCAACTGCGAACAACTTCTTTTTGCAAGCTTTTTGTGATTAAAATTTAAATTAGGTGTTTCTCTTAAATGTAATAATTGATTTTGATTTCCAGTTATGATTGCTGATTGCTGATTGCTGGATTTGCTCTTCTTTCATTTGCTTTTTGCAAATCAGTTAATTGCTTTATGATTGGTCTATAGTGCACATCATAATTTTGTGGAAGGCTACAAAATTTGCAAAGTAATTAATAACTATCCTCTAATTATTTTCAATGTCTAGGAATTTCCATTTTGTCATGTTTCTTCTTGAATCCTTTTTTTTGAGAATTCGTATTATACTAACTGTTCGATAAAATTATTGAACATTTATAACATAAACTATTTTTTATCCATTGGTTTTGTCAATTTTTCGTTTCCCACTCTTCTCTTAGATCGTGTAACTTTACATCATGTATCAAATACGTTACAAAATACTAATACGTCTGTCCATTTGTTGTTCATAGGATTCTTCTTGGTTTTTGCTTTAGTTCATGATTCTATGTATTGAGGAACAATAACAATGTTCTATTATTCTTCACTTGTTCCGATAAGTGTACTGTTTGTTTTCTGTTTGAGTTTGGGTAATGTAAGTCCAGCACGCAAATGCGCACTATCTTAATGAAATTATAACATAGCAATAGGATGTTCAATTATATTTCCAACTTTATACTTTATATTATTTTTATTATTTCGCAAGATGTTTGATATAATTGTTATTATTTTTATCCTTCCACAGATAATTGGAGCGAAAGTTGAGTTTGTAAGGAATGAAAAAGGTAAAATAAATTGATGATGAATAATTATTTCCACATAATTTTAATATTATTATTTCATTTATTTAATTTTTGAACTATCAATTTTTAAATTTGTGTTTCAATTAGAATAGTTAGAATTAAAAGTTTGTCGTATCCTTCAATAAATAATTACTTATTATTGGAGTTCAATGAAAATTTAAATCATAGCCTCCGTGTTTTAATTGTTGCTTTTAAATATTTTAGCAATTATTATCATTGTTTTATTTTGGTGTTACGATATTGCGGAGTCACTGGTTGGTCTATCAATGTGCTCAATTTTCGTTGATTCATTTTCAAATTCTTATCATTGATTGTGGATGATTTCTGTCAGATGATTCTACTCCATACCCTATAGCTATTTGTTCATATATAACTTACATTCAATTTTATCTCAAATTATTAGGCGAAAATTTATATAATGCGATAAAAAAGGGAAATTTAGCAGAAGTTCAGAAGTTGATTGAAGAAGACGGAACTCTAGTTAACTATCAAGATAAGGTAATGATAAATAATATTGTACCCCTAAATTCTTCTACTATGTTACTTTCTCACCAAAATGATAATGACAGTTTTCTAAGATGTAGACAATTAGTAGTTAAGACAACAAATATGATTAGGAAAGTTCCTAAAATTATATTTTTATATTTTTTAGATGATAAGTAAATCTTGTAGTTTGACAGCAAATAATACTGAAATTCGATTTATCTTATTTATTGACCAATAGTATTTTTAACTACCTTTAGTTAACTTAATAAGCTTAATCTAACTAAAGTAAATCATTTGTCAAGCTATCGAAAAGTAAATTTATTGTAGTTGAAACCAAATTTATTATTTTGAATCTTCATCAAAGTTGATCTCACTACTAAGACCATTCCGACTCCCCGTATATTATATCGATAAACTGTATAGTGATTTGATAAATTTACTTTCTTTCGGTTGTTTTGACTATTTTTATTGTTTGTTTCTTAGGATGGTTGGTCACCTTTACACAAAGCATCATTTAAGGGGTTCAATGATATTGTACTATCCCTCATTGAAAGAGGTGCAGATATCAACCTACAAAATATTGTAAGTAAGCTAATCTCTCTTTATAATTGAAATAAATTCAATAATAATAGTTGAATCATTTGTTCGTGCTACTTTAAAATCCCCGTTGTGTGAATAATTAGATACGCATAATGAATATTTTTATTACTTATTATTATTTAGTATTGTTATTATAATAATTAGTTGTTGTTTGTTTGTTTTTTAAGAATGGGAAATCGCCATTGCATCATGCGGCATCCAATGGCCACAATTTGGTTGTGTCAACTCTTGTTGAGGGAGGTGCAAACATAAATCAACAAAATAACGTAAGTACTAACATTGATAATGATATCTTCTATATTATTTTATAAATGATAATTTTTGATATTTTGTTTCGTTAGATTACAGTTGAATCAATCAATTGTAAATTTTTAAATAATATGATCACGTTCAAATATGATTTGATAAAAATTCATATTTATAGAAAGATAGATGGATATCTTGATTGATGACTCGTTTTGATTATTGTGTTTGCTTCTTTATAGAAAGGTTGGTCACCTATACATTATGCTGCACTTAGCGGTCATAAAGATGTTGTATTAACGCTAGTACAGAAAGGCGCTAATATAAACCAACTAGACAAAGTAAGTAAAAATATGCATAAATAATTGTTGAATCAGCTTGATAATCGTTTGGACTTAAATTATTGTTTTAAAATTATATTTGTACTAGTTAAATAACATGATAAGTTCGTCATAATAAGCTTGACTTATTTATTATAATATTTACATATTTATCAAAATTCGCTAATAAATTATTAATAATAAATAATTATTACTTGTTTTGCATAGCATGATTCCTCCCCTTTACATCAAGCTGCACTTTCGGGTCACAATTCTGTTGTAGTTTTTCTCATTGAGGAAGGTGCAAATATAAATCAACAAGATAGCGTAAGTATTATCTAGAAGGAATGCACATTTATAAAATTAATTGTTCGGTCGACGTTAATGTGAACCACCAAGTTGCGTGTTGTTTGTTTAAAATTTTAATGTTTCACATAATTTGATAGATGTTTCCTAATTATTGTGACATGGTATTCGCTTCTTTCATTATTTTAGGATGGTGGCTCTCCTTTGCATAAAGCAGCATTTAAAGGTTATAATGATGTTGTGTCATCTCTCATTGAGGAACATGCAAACATAGACCAACAAGACAAAGTAAGTATTATCGATGATATGCAATATTCCTTCTTTATTCAACTTAATTGCAATATTATTCATTATAATAATATTTGTTGAATAAATTGACTGTTATATGTATTGTGATTATTGACTATTTTCTTACTGTTATTATAGAATGGTAGATCCCCTTTGCATAAAGCTGCATCCGACGGTTATAATTCTGTTGTGCTTTCTCTCATTGATGGAAATGCAAACATAAACCTACAAGATAATGTAAGTATTATTGATATTATAATTCTCAATTATGATAACTGTTTCATATGTTTGCTTTACTTTTGAATCATTAATCATTCTCATGAATGATTAGTATTAGAAATAATTATATTTGTTGTACAAAAATAATTCATTTGTCACAATTACTGTGATTAACTATTTGTTTTGACTAACAAATTTACTGATTTTTTATTTCGTAGGGTGGTTCATCACCTCTACACAAAGCAGCATCTAAAGGCCACAATGATGTTGTATCATCCCTCATTAAAGCGAGTGCATATATCAACTTAAAAGATGCTGTAAGTATTACCGATGACAAATATTTTTTGTAAATGATTTTGGTATATTTTTACGAACAAGTTCAATAATCATAATTATAAATTTATCTTAATATATTGCGAAATTTCAAAAAGATTGGTGAAGTTTTGCGTTGTGTTTTAAAATTTAATTCTCATCTCTTCCATAATTTTTTAGTGAGGAATACCGATACATTGTAATACTGCAACACGAATCAACTGTGTTTAAAATTTAAATAACATTTCATTTATTCAAAATATACGACATAATATTATTTTAAAACTTTGTTCAATTTTTCCTATTTGAAATGATTTTATATTGTTTATGGCTGTTGATTTATTACAGAAAAATGAAACTGCTTTGGACATTGCAAAAAAGAGGCGATATGATGAAATTGTGAGTTTACTTCAAGAAACTCAGGTAACGACCGTTATTTGAATTTGATATTATATATATATAATACAATCATGTTAAATAGTTTTTATTATCATATTCTTTTCAATAATGTAGATTAAAGCTAACGAAACCGTACAAGTGACTATTGATTTAAATTTTAAAACAGAAATCTTGAACAATACTTGGAACCGTATCCGTAATATTCCAACTTTATATCAAATCTTATTGTTGTTGTTCGTCGTTGTTGTTTGTCTTGTTTCGCAGGTTAGTAATTTCGGAGACTATTTCATTATTTTATCCTGTTAAAATAGTTTGTTTGAAAATTGATGGTTATATCTAGTCCGTCAAAAAAATGTTTAAGTGTAATTGTTAGTTAAGATATTTTGATGAACTAAGTTATTTGAAATGAAATAAATAATTAATACTAATATTTGTTGATTAATTCGGTCAATATTTTATGGTTATATATTTCTTTTGTACGATTTATTCCAGATCCCTCATTTAGTTGTTAATGATGCCGACTCTTTTCTCTTCTTATTACTTATTTTTGAAGTAACTTATTTATTTTTGCATTGCAATTTTTAATATATAGTAGTATAATTTATATTATGATACTGTATATACTTCATAGTCATCGATTTGTACAACAACCGTCAATGTAAATATGCTTCAAACTTTAAATGAAATTTTGTCGATTTATCAGTGTTGATTAATTATTCAAGCAAACTTTAATTTTGTGTGTTTCCTTATTAACTGATTAATAATCTAATTGATAGTTTTATTTAAATTCCCTGCTCCTGTAATCTTTATTTATTAAATTTGTATTTTCTTATTTTGAATAATTATTATGATAACTATTTGACATGTTGATAACTAGATATCAACTTTAAGTGAAGAAAATGAAAGAGAGCCTCATGTTCGATCAATTGAATGGAAAGATATAAGTTTAGATCCATCAGTTCAAAACCCATTCATTGGAAGTGGTTCCTTTGGTCGTGTTTTTAGAGCATTGTACCATAACAAGCATATTGTTGCTATTAAAATGGCTATACAAAGTCGTGAAATTGGTAAGGAAACTGAATATGAAAATCGAGTTAAGCAAGCTTACGAAGAAGCTGAGATTATTTTAAAATCGCGACTAGAAATCAATACCGATGGTATGATTCAATGCTATGGTGTGGTTAAGGGTATTTTACCGCCAGATTTGACTGATGCTTTCAATTTACCACGAGACCCGCAGACAGTTGGGATTGTTACTCGCTATGAAGCTGGTGGGTCATTGGAATCGCTGTTGCATCCTCAATCAGGCAATCCCATAGTATTATCGCTTGAAACAAAGCTGCGAATCTTAACCAGCATTGCTAGAATTGTATCTGACCTTCATGACATTGGGATCGTTCATGGCGATCTGAAACCATCTAATATATTATTAAGTCACACAGATCCATCAGTGGCATTTGTGAGAATAGCTGATTTTGGATCATCGTATTTCAAAGAGAAGAATGTAAAGAATATGAAAACTAGTTCATTATTCGAAACCAAGCATTCTAAAGGATTTACACCTCTTTACAAGGCTCCAGAAATGATGGTAAATCCATTTAAATTGAAAAAAGATCGTAAAGTTGCTCATTCAAGTCGTAAAACTGATGTGTATGCTCTGGCTTTGATATGTTATGAAGTGTTATTGGGAAAGAAGCCATTTGCCGAAATTGAAGATTTAGACGAAGTCATATTAGCTCAAATACTATACTGTAAAAAAGGATGTGATGGACGACCATCGGCGAACGCGTTGGATGTGCCTGATGATGTTCGGGCCATGATTAGTGATTGTTGGGATAGAAATCGAAAGAAAAGAAAGTCTGCTGTTGAACTCTACTCAGTATTGGACCAATATTACTGGAAAATTCATAACAGCTCTTATGATATATTCTTAAGTCATGCATGGGGAACAAAACCTCTTTTAGCTCACGTGAAATCATTATTAACTAAACATGGCTTATTTTATCGTGTGTGGTATGATATGAATGATATAGGCTATGATTTACAATTATCGATGACCAATGGTGTTAACAAAAGCAAGATATTCTTGGCTTGTATTAATGAAGATTACCAAAATTCAGAAAATTGTTGCCTTGAGCTAAAAGCAGCTGTTGATGCGAATAAGCCAATCGTTGTCCTATCTGTCAAATCAAAACCACTTGATTGGGCTAATAGTAACTTGAAAACTAGTTGCAAACTAGAAGATAACCAGTTTATTGATATCGGAGAACTAGCTGATTTGTGGGAGGTTTATGTCAGTCGTGGTAAGGATTTGAGTGAACTTATTGGTTTACTCAATCACGAAGTTCAGCAACTTGTTAAATTGTTTAAAGAAATTGGCCTTCTATCTCCAAAATAATTTTAACAATAATCAGTATATAATGTACAGTTTAATCCAATTTTATTATGTGCAATATTTGGTTTATGATCGTGATTTGCATCGCTTTCTAACCACAATGAGAGATACAGAAAATGTTTTTTGTTTCGTTAATAGCTTGAATGGCTACTGTTACGTCAACTTTAATAATTTGTGCAAATATTTTGCACATCCTATTTTGATTACAGGTCGTTTTGTGGTAATTTGCAATTATAATGCAATTTTTATTGTTTGTGTAACGTTTAAATTAAGAAAATTATAAGTTTAAAAACATTTAATAATGATGCTAATGTTAAAAGGATTATTCTTGGAGGTACATTATATACTATTTAAGTTAATAAAATAATATTATCTTGCTTATAAAGCTACATAGAAGAATTGAAACATATTTAATTAATTAATACATGTAAATATTAGTGTTTAATATTGTTTCAAATTTTCATTTTCTATTCAATTGCTCCCTGAAAACAACGTCATCTTTATCAAATAGCAATCAGAATACATGAACCATAAGAAATTGATTCCCTTCATCTGATTAGCAGTTATCTTATAGGCACAGGAGCTGCTATTTTTTTCTTATAATAATAGTGATGATCCAGCGATACTGGATTCAATTTTGATTATATACTGTAGTTTATGATGGTATTTTTCTAGAACGGCATAATACTTCACAAAATAATAAAGACATATTTTCAATCCTTTAAACGGGTTAACTTAACTGATTTTTCTTCATTGTAACCAGCCCCGAATCATCTTCGTGTAAAGTAAATCTGTTATCGCATCCTGTCCTAACTTGTTGTTTTGGATTTTTTTACAACAACGTTTATTTAATTAACAATTACAAGAGAATTATAGCATTCTGGTACGGTAGTTAATTAGAGGGTGGAAGCGGGACAGGAGCTGACGTGCAGTTCCAAAGCATAAATAAGTTGAGTGGCTAAATATTCTGGAAACCTTTAGCTTGGATAAGTGAGCTACGAAGTTTATTGATGATTTGAGCTTCTTTACCAAAATCCAGCAGGTGTACCGGCTGATAAGATTTTGCAGGGTATAGTTCGTTCGTCATTACCGGATTTTTCGTTCAACATTACTTTTTTTATTAGGATCTGAATTCAACATTGCGAACAACTTCTTTTCGCAAGCTTTTTGTGATTAAAATTCAAATTAGTGTTCCTCTTAAATGTAGTGAAAAAATAATGTGATTTTGAGTATTAATGATTACTGATTACTGATTTACTGGATTTTCTCTTCTTTCATTGGGAAACCAGTTATTGCTTTATGATTGGTCTATAGTGCACATCATAATTGAGTGGAAGGCGACAGAATTTGCAAAGTAATTAATAACTGTCGAATAATTTTGTCAAATTTTCATTTTCCACGCTTTATCAACAATCTCTGATCGTACGATGTACTGTACAATATGCTAAAATAATCATTTATATTACATCATTTACCTCACCCGAGATCATTATAACACTCCAACACAGCACAATTTGTTTAATTTGGGATGCTTCCGTATCCCGTATCTCAGACAATGATGAAAAAAACTAAAGTTTTTATTTTACTGTCAGTGATTATAATAGGATATCAATAAGTTAAAAAATGCTAATTCGTCTGTCCATTTGCTGTTCATAGGACATTTCTTCTTCTTGGGACTTGCTTAAGTTCATGATTCTTTGTATTGAGGAACAATAGCAATGTTCTATTATTCTTCACTTGTTCTCATCAGTTTACTGTTTGCTTTCTTGAGTTTGGGTAATGTAAGTCCAGCACGCAAATGCGCACTATCTCATATGACATAGCAACAGGATGTTCAATTATATTTACAATTTTATACTTCATATTTTTATTATTTCGCAAGATGTTTGATATAATTATTATTTTTATCCTTCCACAGATAATTGGAGCGAGTTTGCTAAAAGTTGAGTTTGTAAGGAATGAAAAAGGTAAAATAATTTGATGATGAATAATTATTTCCGCATATTTTTTATATTATTATTATTTCACTGCAATATTAATTTTTTGATCTATCAATTTTAATTTTGCTTTTCAATTAGAATTAAAAGTTTGTCGTGTCCTTCAATAAAAAAGTTTCTTCAACGAAAATTCAAACCGCGTAATAGCCTCCGTGTTTTAACTGCTGCTTTATAATATGTTAGCAATTATTATTATTATTACATTTCGGTTTTATGATTGTGGAGTTACTGGTTGGTCAAATAACTTTCGTTGAACGGTTTATTTTATATGGATTCACATTTTTATAAATTCATTGATTGTAGATGATTTCTGTCAGATGATTGTAGTTCAAACGCTTTACCATTTGTTCATTAGCTTACTTTCATTTTCATCTAAAATTATTAGGAGAAGATTTAAATAATGCGGTAAAGAAGGGAAATTTAGTAGAAGTTCAGAGGTTGATTGAAGAAGACGGAACTCTAGTTAACTATCAAGATAAGGTAATAATAAAAATAAATAATAATGTATCCCTAAATTCTTCTACTATGTTACTTTATCACCAAAATGATAAAATGATAATGATAGTTTTCCTAAGTTGTAGGCGATTAGTGTTTTTCAGTAGTACCGGAGTACTTAATGCAACAATAATGATTAGGAATTACTTTTTATATTTTTTTGGATGATAATTATACCTTCATTCTTATTATATACTAGCTATATTGATTTGATAAACTTACTGTTTTTCGGTTGTTTTGACTATTGTTACTGACTAATGTCATTATTTGTTGTTCAAGAATGGCTCATCACCGTTGCATAAAGCTGCATCCAATGGTCATAATTTGATTGTATTAACTCTTATTGCGGGAGGTGCAAACATAAACCAACAAAATAACGTAAGGATTAATAATGATTATAGTGTTCTTCTATATAATTGCATATCATCTCATAGTCAATGATTTTTGATTTTTCGTTGAAATTATAAGATGTGAATTTATGAATACTTTCTATAATATTTTGATAATTTCATATTCATAGAAAGATGTCTTTGATTGATGATAACTCGTTTTGATGATTGTGTTTGTCTCTTGCTTCTTCATAGAAAGGTTGGTCACCATTACATTATGCTGCAAATAGCGGTCATAAAAAGGTTGTATCGACGCTCGTTGAGAAAGGCGCTAATATAAACCAACTAGACAAAGTAAGTACAATATAAATATATATATCAACGATATATCAACAATCAACAATAATTAACTTGGCTTAACTTAACTTGGTTGGACTTAATTATTTTGTGAAAGTCTTACTAGATCAATTATGATCTGATCAATTAGTCATAATTATAAAACTTGATTATTTATTATAATGATTCTGCTATATGTTCATTGAAATTCTCTTATAATAATTTATGATTATTAACTAGCATCATTCCTCGCCTTTACATCAAGCTGCACTTTCGGGTCAAAATTCTGTTTGGATGTATCTCATTGAGGGAGGTGCAAATATAAATCAACAAGATAGCGTAAGTATTATCTAGAATCAGCACATTATAGTAGTTAATCGGTCGGTACTTTGAATCACCAAATTGCGCGAATTGTTTTGTTTGAATAATTTAATACATTATAAATTATCAAAATGTATTTTGATGAGGTATTTGCTTTGATTATTTACTATTTGTATGATAGGACGGTGGATCTCCTTTGCATAAAGCCGCATTTAAAGGCAATAATGCTGTAGTGTTATCTCTAATCGATGGAGGCGCTAACATAAACCAACCAGATAATGTAAGTATTATCGATGATATGCAATATTCCTTCTTTATTCAACTCAATTACATTTTTATTTTATTTTGAATCATTTGTTACAAGATATATATGTTATTCCTAATAATAATATTTATTGAATAATAACCAGTTCAATAATTATTTGATTGATATGGCTGTCATATTTATTGTGATTGACTATTTTCCTCACTATTATTTTTGTCATACAGAATGGTAGGTCACCTTTGCATAAAGCTGCATCTTACGGCCATAATTCTGTTGTATTTTTTCTCATTGAGGGAAGTGCAAACATAAACCTACAAGATAATGTAAGTATTATTGATGATATTATAATTCTCAATTATGATAACTGTTTCATATGTTTGCTTTACTTTTGAATCATTGGTTGCACGACATGAATGATTTTTAATAATTATATTTATTGTACGAATTAGTCCAATAATAATTCTATGAATTTTTCGCAATAATTTTAATTAACTATTTGTTTTGACTATCAAATTTACTGATTTTTTATTTCGTAGGGAGGTTCATCAGCTTTACACAAAGCAGCATCCAAAGGTCATAACGATGTTGTGTTATCCCTCCTTGAAGCGGATGCCGACATCCAGCTAAAAGATTATGTAAGTATTATCGATGACATATAATTTTCCTTTATAAATGATTTTGGTATATGTTACGACTAAGTTCAATAATCTTACTTTAAAAATTTATCTTAAATTATTGTATTAATTGTGAAATGTCTTCAAGTGTAGTGAAGGTTTGCAATTAATTTTGATTCTCACCTCGTCAAGAATGTTTGGGTGAAGAATACCGATACATTGTAAAACTTCCACACGACTTAAGTGTGCTTAAACTTCAATAAACAGTTCATTTATTCAAAATATGTGACATGTTATTAGTTTTTAAATGTTGCTCATTTTTTCCAATTTAAAATGATTTTATGTTTATTACAGAAAAATGAAACTGCTTTGGACATTGCAAAAAAGAGGCGATATGATGAAATTGTGAGTTTACTTCAAGAAACTCAGGTAACGACCGTTATTTGAATTTGATATTATATGCAATACAATCATGTTAAATAGTTTTTATTATCATATTCTTTTCAATAATGTTAAGATTAAAGCTAACGAAACCGTACAAGTGACTATTGATTTAACTTTTAAAACAGAAAAGTTGAACGATACTTGGAACCGTATCTGTAATATTCCAACTTTATATCAAATCTTATTGTTGTTGTTCGTCGTTATTGTTTGTCTTGTTTCGCAGGTTAGTAATTTCGGGGACTATTTCATTTTTTAATCGGTCAGAATAATTCTTTGAAAATGATGGGGTTGTAGGTTGTAGCTAGTCAAAGGATTTATTTTAGTGCAATTGTTAGTTAAGATAATATATTGATTTTGATGAATTAAGTTATTTGAAATTTCGATTACTTACGAACGAACACTAATATTTGTTGATTAATTCGGTCAAGATTTTATGGTTTTATATTTCTTGTGTATGTTTAATTCCAAATTCCTGATTTAATGGTTATTGATGCAGTCTCTTCTCTTTTCTTATTACTTATTATTGAAGTAACTTATTCATTAATTTTTTAATTATAATTATTAAATTCAGATAATAAATGGCGATAACTTTAATAATAACAATGGTAATGATAATGTGGATAATATTGTAGAAGAACTGAACTATAATAATGACAGTGATGACAATGATAATAGCGATAATTTGGATGAATATAATTATGACCTAAATCGTAAAAATAATTCAAATCGGTCAATTGAGCATGATCTTATTAACGATATTGAGCATGATCATGAAGATAAAAGTAACAGTAATGGACAGCCTCATGTTCGATCAATTGAATGGAATGAAATCAGTTTACACCGATCATTTCTAAAACCAAAAATGGGTTATGAAATTGGAAGTGGCTCATTTGGTCGTGTTTTTGGAGCATTATACAATCCAAAACATAATGTTGCTATTAAAATGGCTATAGAAAGTACTGAAATTGGTGAATACGAAAATCGAGTAAAGCAAGCTAACGAAGAAGCTGAGATTATTTTAAAATCGCGATTAGAAATCAGTTCCGATGATATGATTCAATGCTATGGTGTGGTTAAGGGTATTTTACCGCCAGATTTAGCTGATGCTTTCCATATATCACGAGACACGCAGACAGTTGGGATTGTTACTCGCTATGAAGCTGGTGGGTCCTGTTGCATCCTCAATCATCAGGCAATCCCATAGTATTATCGCTTGAAACAAAGCTGCGAATCTCAACCAGCATTGCTAGAATTGTATCTGACCTTCATGACATTGGGATCGTTCATGGCGATCTGAAACCATCTAACATATTATTAAGTCACACAGATCCAACAGTGGCATTTGTGAGAATAGCTGATTTTGGATCATCATGTTTCAAAGAGAAGAATGTAAAGAATATTAAGAGTAGTACATTATTCGAAACCAAGCATTCTAAAGGATTTACACCTCTTTACAAGGCTCCAGAAATGATGGTAAATCCATATATTTATGTAATAGAATGTCAAGTTGCTAAAGCAAGTCGTACAACTGATGTGTATGCTCTGGCTTTGATATGTTATGAAGTGCTATTGCGGAAGAAGCCATTTACCGATGTTCCAAATTTGGACGAAGTTAAATTAGCTCAAATACTACATGATGATAAATGTGCTGGACGACCATCGGCAAACGAGTTGGATATGGTGCCTGCTAATGTTCGGGCCATGATTAGTGATTGTTGGGATAGAAATCGAAAGAAAAGAAAGTCTGCTGTTGAACTCTACTCAGTGTTGGATCAATATTATGGTTCTAGTTCTATTCGTAACAGCTCTTATGATATATTCTTAAGTCATGCATGGGGAACAAAACCTCTTTTAGCTCACGTGAAATCATTATTAACTAAACATGGCTATCGTGTGTGGTATGATATGAATGATATAGGCTATAATTTACAATTATCGATGACCAATGGTGTTAAGAAAAGCACAATATTCTTGGCTTGTATTAGTAAAGAATATAAAAAATCAAAAAATTGTTGCCTTGAGCTAAAAGCAGCTGTTGATGCGAATAAGCCAATAGTTGTCCTATCTGTCAAATCGAAACCGCTTGATTGGGCTGATAAAAACTTGAAAACTAGTTGCAAACTACAAGATAACATGTTTATTGATATCGGAAATATAGCTGATATGTGGGAAGATACTAGAAGCAGAGGGGAGGATCCGAGTGCAGAACTTGTTGGTTTACTCGATAAAAAAATCCAAAAACTTGTGGGTTTATTTCAAGCGCTTGGTCCTAATTCCCCCAAATAGTGGTATATATATTTAATGTATATAATGTGTAGTTTAATCCAATGCTATGATGTTCAGCATTTAGTTTATATGATCTTGATTTGCATCGCTTTCTAACCGCAATGAGAGCATACAGAAAATATTTATATTTCATTTATGCTGCAACACCAGGGCTATATGTCAACTATTCATTTCGGACAACAACGGGTATCCATTTTTTGTGCAAATTAATATTTTGCACACCCTATTTCAATTATATGTGATCTTTTGACATGAGTTTGTAATTATTGTACTTGTATTTAAAGAGTCATGCACACCGCAAAACATCTCTTACACGTCGTAAATATGTTTAACTTATCACTAAGTACACGCACCGAAATATCAATACACACTGTAATCCAATTATAATTTAAATGACTTTATCTCAAGTGAAACACAAAGAAATATGAGGTAGAATTGAGGATTGTGTATGATATATATAAGTCAATCGGTGCGTTTAATTGCTATTTGCGATGCGTACAAGAAATTAAGAGGTGTGTGTAAACTCTTATTTGCATCGTGAAAAGCAAAATATAATAGATTATTTGTAACTTAAAAAGAAATTTATGATTTGTAAAAAATAAATAATAATAATTGATTGTTAAAAATCATTATTTTTTTTCTATGAAGTTTAAAGAGTGATGATTGGTGCCATTATCTAATTTTCAGTACATAAAAATGGTGATGTAGTTTTGTTTAACTTATGAAACAATAATATAAAATTATCCACTTATAAGTATTACCTGTGAAACGTCTAAATGTTTTGTAAGATTACATCTTATTAATGGTTAATGTTGGTTTTTATTATGTTTTCAATTTTCTCACAACTACTCTATTCAATCGTTACCTGAAATCAGCATCATTATCGAATACTACTAGTTAACATAAACAATTTGAAATTGATTTTTCCCTTCATGAGCTGCAATTTGTTTTCTTATTATAATGATATCGCTTTCGAACACACAAACTGTGTTCGATTGATAATATGATTAATAATTGGATTTTGTATATACTTGTTCTACAAAACACGGCATAATATTTTACGAAATAATATAGGCTCAGTTCAGCATCACTAGCATTATAGAAACAGTTAATTGTAATGATTTTTATTACTTCATTGCAACCATTCTTAAATGAGTAATTAATTAATTAATATAGTAGTTAATTAGTATTAAATATTTTTAATAATATACCGTAAAAATAATATTCATATAGCTTTTATATAAGGGAATCGACAAAATATTCAGAGCGAGGCAAAACCGACGTAATCAATTCGTTCGAATCCATTTGTTCACTAGTCAATCTAACCCATTGTGGATAACCCGATACAATTGGAATAAACATTGTGCGATGAGAAGCATCAAGATCAGCCTTACTGACATTAAGACATATTTTAATTGCATTCCAAAAATTCGATGTATGATGTTTATATAAAATATACTCCAGAACCTTATCTGGTGTGCCTTCAATAGCAATCGATAACCATTCCTGTCTATGACAAGTACTAATAGGAACTTGAATACGGCATATTTCAGCGCTAATATCTCTTTCCATCCAACAAAAGCGAGATTTCTGAACTGGTAAGAATAGACATTTGTCTAGAACACTAGTTTCTAAGTTGACGTCATCATATCCATGGTTTACTAATATACCCAAAATCTCATCTTTACACTTATGAACTTTCTTTTTGCTTAATTTATATTTTTTCCAAGTCTCCATATGCGATTTAAAGTCATGACCATTAACTACAGTTAATAATATTACAAGTAGATTAATTAAATTGAGACTTACTACTACATTACTATCTTACCTAATGAGTTAATAAATAAATTATAGACTACACTATTATACTAATATTTATTGCAAAATCAGTCGCAATTAATTTACATTTACATTGTCTAACCTCTAACTTTCAATTCCAACTTTTTCCCATTTCTAACTTTTAATCCATAATACGCAGAACCACAAACATAATCATCAGTTCGGACTTCACATCGATGACTGTTATTATTATGAATTGAAAGCAAATATAAAAATGATGCATCATAGGAGGTTTTGTCCATCGGATTCATCCATTCACGATCTTCTTCTTTTGGAAACGGAATAAATATTCTCATTTCCACCATTTCAAAACACTCAAGTTTATTACAGCTCAATAGTGGAGTAGAAGGAGTTAATATAGCATTTAAGTTGCAATACTGGGATAATAGTAATTAGTTTACAATTTGAATATTTTTTTAAACTTGAACCAATTTGCGGTACTTATTATTAAAAAGTTATTATAATATATATACCAGCAGTAGTGCAGTACCGTACCCTCTTATTACTTTTTTTCGCGGGTAATAACAATTCATTCATTATTTATATATAAACAACAACATCTCAGCCAGCAGCACTTTTTTAACACGATATGTGACAATATGCCAGGGATAAAATTGAAAGCGATTAACTCCAAGTCATCATTAATAAGTTAAATTATTTATTTAAACGTAAACAAGAAATTTTACCGATTTAAAGCGGTAGATTACTTACTCATTCATTGCGCAATAAAAGTGATGAATTGAATTCTGGTTTTAACAAACTGTAAACGATGTCGTTATCATTTTCGGAACGTTTATCAATTGAAGCAGTCAAGAACAGGATTCTCGATATATTTCTATCTTTTGGAATTCATGAAGATTTTAGATTGAATGAACCAAGCACAAGCCCGAGGGCGTCCAACAAATTGGTTCTTGACTCATTTGTTGATTACGTAAAAGAAAAGAAACTAAGTTACAGTTCAAATCGAAAAAATACTGCAATTTCAAGTGGATCACCAGTGGAACTTGATTGTTTACTATGGCTGATATGCGAGTTTCATAGTTACGAGGGCATTTATTTTGATTCTAATTTCGTATCCTCACTCATTGAACTTTTCCCATACTCGAATTTTAATGGCAAAACCATATGCAAACTATTTGATGTAATGCGATCTACAGTACGAGCATCAAATATGAAAAAAGATCTTAATATTTTACATATACCGCTCAAATATCATCCGCTAATATGGACGGTACTTAACAACTGCCTCCTTCAAGATAATCCGCAACACATCATGTTGCCTGGAGACAAAGAAAGCTTCATTCAGTTATCAGGTATCCCTATCACCAGTGTTAAAGCTTATACAATGGCTCTGTGGATAAAAATACCAGCCGATTCATTGCCACCAAGTAAAGGGTTCATATTATTTCGCTGTCGTAGTCCGATATCTGGTGTTGATGCAATAATATCGAACATTCAAGATGGTATGATGACATTAACGGTTCGTACAAACTCTGAGAAAAAAGGTAAAGATGAAGTACAAGGTCGCATATTTGTATCATCTGGTCAATGGCACTTGATAACCGTGAAACAGTATACAAGCGTCGTCTCTGGTAACGAATGTATTTCGGTCTCGGTCGACGGGAATTTGGAACTTGAGCATGATCTCAAATATCCATTTCAGATTCCAACCACTGATAGCTTGTGGATTTTTGGAGTAGGTTTAAGAGGATACATTTCATCCATTACATTTTATCCCGATGATATTCCAGCTTTTATGATTCAACTGCTTTACGCTATGGGTCCATACATTCCTGAAATTACTGTTGGTGTTAGCTGCCCCCAAAGTTCATTCGATTCAGGTCATGTAATATTGGGAACCCAAATATCAAAAGGTAGCATTTCAACCAAAGCTTGTAAATTAAATTCTATTTTTTGCATCAAAGCATGTAACTTCAATCCTGGTTCCAATCTTCCTCAAATATCTCCGGGTCGGTTATTTCCTGAACATATTGAAATGGTCAATCGACTTGCAGAGTTTGATTCACCTTTGGTGGTGACTCTCCAAGGTACTGCAACATTAGGTTTTCGAAGTAGTTGGGTTGAGTCTTACATGGAAGCAGGAGGTTCGTCCTTAGTGCTTTACATGCTTTGGAATTACTGTGGAATTAAGTACAAAGTAGTTGATTCCAGCAAAGCTGCCGATGCTACATCTTCAAAGCTTGAATTTGGTTTAAATTGCATTAAAAAGTGTATGACTCTTGTTGGAAATCTGATCAAAGCAACAGCTGATTTGAAAGAACATTTTATCCAAATTCATGGGTTTCATATCACAGGTTCATGCTTATCAAGCTTGTCTCAAGATGTCAAAAAGAACTATATTGACCAAGAAATAGTTAATATATCAATCGATTTAGTAAAATCTCTACGAAATGATAGTGTTAAAGGGGATGGTATCACTGCAGCACTTCAAGGATTATTATTTGATTTCCGAATCTGGGGTAGTTGCTCCCTTCCAACCATGAAGTACCTATTGGATCGATTGTCAGAGATGATGCTTGAATCTGCCAGTGATCAGCTATACAAAAGTATTGGAATCCAGAGGATTCTGGACGTGTTTCGTTTATATATTGCGAGAGTCTCAACTAGCTCGTCAAAAGCTGACATTAGTTTGAAGGCAGATCACTCCAATTCTCAGCAGCAACTCATGGAATGGGCTGATGCAGTTCAAAGGCTTCTGGTTGTGGCAATGGATGCAGCAAAGTCTTTTACGGTAAAAATGAGGACTTCACTTTCTCCTGAAGCTGAAATTTTGCTGAAATGTTTGGAAGAAACAAATAGTTGCTTGATCGCAGAGAGAATTCTTCGTGTTCTCGGCAATTTAAGACTTACATCTCAAGTAGCATTGATTCAAGCACTTATATCTCTTCGTTACCATGAGACTACTATAGTTTCTTTGCTAACAAAACGAGGATTTTCAATCGAAGTAAGGCGCAATGCGTTGATCAACTTATTCTGGTTGCTGAATGAAGAACTCTCATCGTTAGCAACTGATATCGTACAACATCGTAAATCTCTTAATAGCATAGCATTAACATTATTTTCTCCAATTACGACTGGCAGTTCTGTGGCGAAAAGCAAGAATCTTTCACATGCCGATGCTAGTAGAGTGAAGACTCTAACATCTCAAATTCGTGACTTAGTGAAACCTTTGGAAAAGGCTTGGTTGACTGTTAACATGATAAGCGAAGTACTTTCTCGTGCATTAGAAGATGGGTCATGGGGGCTGATTCGAAAATCATGTTTATCATCAGATGATTCAATACTACATAAGAAATTAAAAGAAAATAATTCCACGTTTTTGTTAGACTTATCAAATGAAGATAATAATGAACAAAGGTCACAAAACATCAACGTAATGAACGATGTGGAGGTTGAACAAATCCATGAATTAATTAATATATTTACTCACACTGCTGGTAATGTTGATGCTTGGGTTATGCTTCCATTCCTTCCAGTTTTACTATCTCGGGCAAATTTATACAATTGCCAGCATGTTCTAATGACGTTCAATGTTTTGTTAAAATCAGATGAATCTCAAAGTGAGGTGTTGGCTTGTATGCCGGATAGATCATGGATTCGCTTGTTGGTGTCATGCTCTTTGATCGGAGAAATCACCATCGCAAAATCGGAAGAAAGTAACCAAAATGAATGGCAGCAAATCACCAGCATGAAGTCTGATATTCCTATTGCAAATACATGCGTTGAGTTAACATTAGACAGCATTGCTATAATCATGGAGTATAAAACAAAGCATCACTACAATGAGTCGTGGAGTACATGGAATTGTTTACAAAATTGTATTAAAACCAGTTGTAATTCAACTTTTGGTGACGAGGATAAAGCTGAACTTACAGAAATTAAATTTCTTAAAAGAATTGTTGCTTTGGTACTTCAGCGATTATCCAAACATATTGAAAGTTGGAATGGTAATATTTTGATGAGTTTAGTGAATATTCTTACCTTAATCGAAAACAGAAAACTTTGCGGCAACTTTGTAACTTCGAGTCTAAATGCAATTCTAAGAACTACTAGTACCAAGACACCACTATTAGAATTCGATTTTGGATCGCCAACAATTTTTGATTCGAATTCCATTCAAACAGTTGATGAAAGCCAAATATTATCATTTATGATAGATTTAGTGGCAGGTCTAAGAACTGCTGCTGAAAATGGCTCCATGTTAGGGAATGAGTGGAAAGCGTTAAAGTTATCATTACGAATCTGTCTACTTTCCTTGAATGGTGCTACAGAAATAATATCAGAGAGGATTGCAAAAGAAATCTTAGCTCAGCTTAAATACATGACAGAAGCATGGGCTCCTATTTCTGGCGATGGATTCAAAAGTATAGTCATGCGTATTCTTAAAAGTCTCAGAAGCATTATTGAAGACAAAAATTCAACAGATTATCGTAAAAGCGGTTGTAAAAATTTAGTTTTCGATATAATGATTTTCTTCGGTAAAATTCGTCATTCAATAGCGATTGGAATCAATGTTTCAAAGCATATTATCCCAATGATGGACATTTTGGTTGGAGTAGATTCATGTAGTGATATTGATTTGATTTTTAAGTTACTTGAGGTGACCATGCGCACAGCAGACTCGATTTCTTTTGAAGATTCGGATGAGGCAATGATGTCCGGTGCTGTATTGGACAATGTAAAAGACATAATAACCACTGAAACCATCAATTCAGAAGATCGGGACTCTCTCAAATATGGCTCGCTACCAGAAGAGTATCTTTCGGATGTTGACCAACAGAACAATACTAGTGATGATACTTTACTTCAATTCGATCAGCCTTTATTAGATATGGTTCAAAACGAAATTTTAAATTATCACGAAAAACATCTCCAAAGTAATGATTCAATCGAAAGTTTCACAACACCAAAGCCACGGTTATCTCTGGTTGATCCTCCTACCAACACTGACTTTCTTGATGATAAATTTTCCACAGTCCCACCCTTAAGTATAATTAGTGACCCAACTGATTTATATTTAGTCTCTGATATTCTTCCAATTGATAATGGATTTGGTGCAATTATTGCACAGGATGAAACACCTAATAACTCTGCATTGCCGACAACCTTGGATGTGATTGGATCTCCATCGCCACGTACCAAACAAATAAAGGATGAAGAGAAAACGCGCGAATCTAATTTCATGAGTTGGTTGAAAATACGACAAGGGATTTCGACTGAAAGAATTGATAGTGAGAGAGCTCGGCTAACTCGCTCAATGGATGCTTTGGATTTATCGGCAGAAGCCACAGATAAATTTTGGAAAAAAGCGCGCAGAAAAGTTGAAACTGAGTCATTTGTTGAGTCGCATAAATGTCAATGGAAGCTAGGTGTTTCTCATGAAGGACACTTTCCTGGCAGAAAGCGACTTATATTAAGACCTCGTTATGATATCGATTATGCTACTATCGCAAACAATGATTCTCTTTACCCTATTGCACGCCGCAATACCGTTGATGAAGACAACATGGATATGAAGTCTGATGAACTCAGTCGAGCCCTAGCAAAAGCATGTGTTGGATATATCAATGATGTTACTAGAGTTGAAGTTGTTGATGATAAGAATTCGAATAATAATCTTCTTGAAAAAGATCCAAGCGAGGGAAGACGCAGTAGTCAACTTCCAGGAAATGGTTGGGGTTTGGTTGATGCAGATGGGAGCGAAGAAGGTTTTGGAGTTGTTGGGTTGGATTCAACAGCATCAACACCTGATATTCCGAATGCTTCTGATAATCATCAAGATAGTAATCCATCTTTACAACAAATATCAACGGATATGATGAGTGATGTGAAACAAATCGAAGAAAACTATCGTCAAGGAAAAGGTGTTGAGACTGGACCATGTCATTCAGGCACTCGTAGAGTTGGAAGTGGACCTGTTATTCTCGAGTCTAAAGTATTTCTCATCACTGCTAGCGGTAATTTTTGGGGTAATTTTTCATTCAATGGTAAAGAAATATTCTTCAGTTCAATGATTGAGCCGTTATTAGATGGTCAGAAAGGCGATAGTGCAGCTGTTAATTTAATCAAATATTCAAAGATTCGTCGTAGACGTTGGGTGGTAAGTTAATGCTATGCTTCTGTTTGCAGATAAAGGTTATTTTGGTATCAACTTATTCCATTTTTCTTATTTTTTCATATTAGTTGTCTTCAGTTTGTGCAATATATTTAAGAAGATTTCGTTTACGAGATAGTTCGATTGAGATTTTCTTCAGGCGTGGCAAACATCGCAATGTGTTTGTAGATTTCGGACATTCCAAGGAAAACGCAAAACAAAGAAACGAATTTGCTCGTGCATTGATGGCTGCAGCTCCATCATCTGCATTCAAACAACAATTGTCGATGTCTCCTTATCGACTGGTTTACGAGCATGGTGTACAAGAGAAGTGGCTCAGTGGGAAATTGTCCAATTTCGATTATTTAATGGCTTTGAATACAATCGCTGGAAGGTCCTATAATGATTTATGTCAGGTAAATTATTTAGAATTACAATTACTATAAACGAGCTTTGATTTTATTTTTCTTCTTTGATTTGTTTAGTATCCGGTATTTCCTTGGGTTATTGCTGATTATGAAAGTGATTCCATTGATCTGAATGATACATCAGTGTATCGTGATTTATCCAAACCCATGGGTGCGATTAATGAAGATCGATTGAAAGAGTTTTTAGATCGTTACAATTCATTTGAGGATAATGTTACGAGTGGAATCCCTCCATTCATGTATGGTTCGCACTATTCAACTATGGTGGGAGTTGTTTTGCACTTTTTAGTTCGACTTCAACCTTTCGCTGCACTGCATAAGGAGATGCAAAATGGACATTTTGATGTACCAGACCGATTATTTTCGTCTATTCCACGTGCATTCAAGCATAATACAACTCAATTAAGCGAAGTGAAAGAATTAACGCCTGAATGGTTCACAACACCAGAAATGTTTCGTAATATTAATCGGTTCAATTTAGGTCAAACTCAAGATGGAGAACGAATTGATGATGTGGAGCTACCTTTATGGGCTAAATCTGCAGAAGATTTTGTTCGAATTAATCGTGAAGCCTTGGAGAGCGATTATGTGACTGAACATCTACATGAATGGATTGATTTGATATTTGGATATAAGCAAAGGGGGCCTGATGCTGTCGAAGCTCATAATGTGTTTTATTATTTGACTTATTATGGATCAGTTAACCGTTATATGATTGAAGATGAAGCATTGAGAAGGGCAACTGAATTGCAAATTGCACACTTTGGTCAAATTCCATTGCAATTATTCAGAACACCTCATCCGTCTAGAAAAGTCTCTGGTAACAATGCCACTATTCCAATCCCAAGACAATTCAAAAAGTGTTTTCAAAGCAGCATTGCAACATCTTCCTCCCCACGGTAAATATTAAATATAATAAGATTATATTACAGTAATTGAAACGATACATTGTTCATCGTTGACATCACAGGGCTCAAGAATTCGTTGACCCCCTTAATGATGATGAGCTTACTGCAGCTGAAGCGGCTTGTACAGTAGTCAACAAAAATAATAGTCATTTAATTATTTCGTGTGCAATATTCAATGACCGTGTCATTTGTGTTCAAGACAATGGAATATTAGATGTTTTACGTTTTGCAACATCGGAAGAGGCTAAAGGAGCTATTACAGCTTATGCAGCAACTAAGAAGTCCCGCCAACCAACAGCAGTAACAGGAAGTAATAAAACAATCGATATTATTTCATTCGATGATCAAAATGACTTAATTAACACCACAACTTCTCAATCCCACGTCTCCGCAACCACAAATGTTTCGAACAAAATGATGTTACCTACACCCGAAACACCACATATCCTTCATAAATATGAACCACTCATATTTGTGGAGAGAGAAATCAACCATTTCGAGCTTGTGCCCAGAATTCTGCTTCCAAAACCAAATAAATATTCAATTGAAGATTTTGGGGGAGTTCTTTCCACTGATCGTGATGCATTCGAGAAGCTGTATAAGGTGAAACCAATGTCTGCATCGAGCGAATCAGTTAATGAACAATTAGCGAAATTTACACAATTTTCGAAGTCCGGATCGCTTGCAATCTCAATCGGGCATTATGATGGAAGAATTATGGTAAGAGAAGTGGATACAAGAACAGGAATAATAAAGGCTGTGGGGGATTTTAGAGCTCATCGAAATCGTGTGGTAGCATTTGCATTAGACACGATTCCATTCGGAAATACAGGTACAATGAGTATACAAAAGAATTCAAATTGTTACAATAGTGAAATGAATTATTTTCAAATAATGTTGATATTTGCATGATATTCTCTGTGACAAAGTATTATTATATATAAGGTGTCTATGTTTGTTTTTATTAAAATTCTCACATTAATTGTGGATGTTTTGTTAGATGTCGTGTGCAGTGTGGATGAAGCAGGCCAAATATTAGTTTGGACGATCTCTAAAGTACGAGGAAATCAACACACTAATATGGCATATAATTATGTGATATCTCGTCGTCCACAACGTTTATTTCGGTGTGAAGCTAAAGCTGATATTTGTTGCGATATTTCTTGGCAAATGGGGATTGTTCTTGTTGCAAGTAACAAACATGTTAACATATTTTCAATCGAGAGAGATGAGTTGTTAAGATCATTCATATATGATGTGACAGTGCCATTGGAATTACCCATCATTGATAAACCCCAAATAATTATAGCCGAGGGAAATGATATTTTACCCTTAGATGCATCAGTAGAAAGTTCTAAATACCCTGAGTATTGCTATACTCGTCCTTCTAATTACATATTCGGGTCTGAATCATTCTCTCCATTGGATTCGAATGCGATGATTGGGATGAATGATAATAATCGAGGAAGTATTAAGTCTATTTCGAGACGAGTGTCTTTAAGTGATTCTGGTTATGTTGTTTTATATGTGGAAACATTTCAATACTTGGATACGTTACTCGAATATGAGGATACTTTAACTCATAATCATATATTACTGGTTTATACTTTATCTGGAAACCGCACTGGATTCATCAATTTTTCAAATACTCCAGTGACTTGCCTTACCGTGCCTGACCGTGATGAAGTAATTATAACTGGTCAATCTGATGGCACTGTTTCTTTTTATCGAATATTTGATTTGCAACCACTTCATTCATTTCGACCACATTCATATTGTGTTTCACTTTCTATTAATTATATTTCTTCATTGGAGTCGATAACAAATGGTAAGCGAGCTTCAAAAGTCGCATCGAATACAATCGGCAAAGATCCTTCAAATAATCCGGCCATGTACCAACCTCTGGAAACTGAAGTGTCGCCTATCATATCAGTAAATGTTGGACCAAATAAGTCAGCACCATCTTTGATAATAATAACCACAGAGTCTGGAAATATTTTCTTAAAAGCATTACCAGATTTTATTCGATGGGAGAAACAAAGGTCACCATCAACATTAGCTCAATTAGCTAATGTTCCGATACAAGTAAGAGGATACCCGGATGGACAGGGATTGGATATACTTATAATATTATGATTATATGACATTATTATATAACTTTTGATTTTGATTATTTATTATCTAATTATTTTCATTTATTATTATCTCATTATTATCATTTATTATTATATTAATTCAAAGGTTGTCAAGCAACATGCTGCTAATCTTTCTGTGTGGACATCAGAAACAGCTGGTGTAATCGCATCAAATGCAAAGTCCTTCGCTGATGATGCTCTTGAAGAGTTTAAAAAGGTAAAAAATAACACAGCTAATTATTATTACCTTCCTAAACTCCGAACGAATGTGAGTATACATGTTTCGGCTTTGATAAATTGTTAAACGCCCATTAAGGAGTCGAACCATGCAGTTTGTAAACTCGTTCGTTCGGAGTGCTAATATGGAATGTGTTTTCAATACAACAATCTCAATAATAATAATAATAATAATAACAATAATAATAATAACAATAATAATAATAACAATAATAATAATAACAATAATAA
>VKHH01005994.1:0-32631 GCA_015144975.1 Epipyxis sp. PR26KG | reverse complement strand
ATTTAAGGGGGTTTCAATTTAAGGGGTCATTATAAACAAAACATCTATTATGGTATCATATACAGTGGCAGGGGGGGTTATGATCGCACCGCTCACTAGAAATCAATTAAATGTTCATTGAACAACATTAAAAAACCAAACAAACAATTATTCAATTATTCATTCTTTCGTTCATTCACTTTATAAAGCAAAACTTATTTTATTACTGGATGCTTAATAATGATGAAATAATATTTCTTATCATTTTCACTTCATCATCTCTACCAATAGATAATAACAATTGGCAGCAACTTTCACCAGCTTCAATTCTTGCTTTAACATCACAACTTTCATCTCCAATAATATCTTGATATCCTTCAATAGCTTTCACAGTTTGATTTTGACCAGCAAGAATATCAGCTAATAATTTACGTGTATGTGGATTAACAATTTGTTTTTTTTCATTTGCAATTGCACGACGTATCAAATCTTCAGCTATTTGCAACTTATCAAGTGACATATACATTGTTGCTAATTCACGTAATAATAATGAATTATTAAGACCTAATCTTAATGCTTGATATAATGATGCTTCAGCTTCTTCGAAACGATATGATCCACATGTGAGACACATTAAACTTATGTTAGCCCATACTTCTGCATTGCGATTATCAAGTATATTTGCTTCAATCAATGCATCTTCCGCATCTTTGAGTTGATCTAAACGTAAGCATGTGATACCAACGAGTAAAAATAAACTGGCTGAATTGTAAATAGAGCATCCAAATAAAAGAAAAGAAAGATTTTCTTCATATCGACCAGCATTCAACAATAATCTCCCACCAGTAATGAATGAATCTAATGGGAAATAATTATTTTCTACCATACTAGGAATAGAAATAGTAGAAGCGATCTGAGCAGCCGAAAGAAATGTTTCAATTATTTGATTTTGTGGAAGATTTAATAATAGTTGTGATTTTGCTATTGCAATAGTACCAACTACTTTATCTTCAGGGATGTCAGCAACTAATTCTGATTCATCTGCTCGTTCAAGATGTTCTTGGTTACTAAATGTTTGATTAATGGATGAAAATTGTAACCCTAAAGATTGGGCATATTTTAGTAAGTGCTGAATATGAGGAATCGCTTTTGAAAGTTTTCCTCGTGCTTTTGCTTTGTCAGTTACTGCTGCATCACAATCAAAGGCAAGTTTCAAACATTCATTTCCAAGTTTTTGAATTGAAAATTTAAATAATGTAATAGCTGTTTCTGCTAAAATTAATACTATAGTTCTTCTTGGTGAACCGTGCTCTGATACAGGAGGTTTGTAATTACCTTCAATATATGACCTATTAATAAAAATATCATGATTATAACGTCATCACTACTACTGATTAGTATGATATAAATAGAATAGTAACAAACCTGTTTGCTAACATAAGAGCTTTTCTTGCTTTAATTGGCGAATTTTGCAATGAAAATAATGAAGCTAAAATCGTATAACATTTCGGATCAATTGGACATAAATCATCAGTATTATAACCATTAAATTCATCGAATGAACTCAATGAATAACTGATATTAGATGACTTCAATTCTCTTGCAAGTATTTCATGAATTATAACTTCAGCTTGTTCTTCTTGATTACTTTCAACAAGTAACATCACATATAATAAAGATGAATTGATAACATTTGGATTTGCATTATAAGCTATTTTCATAGCTTCTCTTGCTTTTCGAATACATTCATATGCTTTTTCTTGTAAATACTCAACATCAATTGATTGTCCTGGTGGAGAAACACGTAAATTCGCTGATTGCATCGCTAAAAACTCCCCATATTTACCATACACTTCATGCACAATAGCACCATTATAACCTAATGTTGGCTCATGATTAATAAGCTGAATGCATTCTAAATAAATATTTTCAGCATTAACATATTTCTTATCAGCAAAACAATCATAAGCTTGTACTAATAATCGCTTGTATTGTTGATGTAAAGTTTCTCTTTGGTCATTCACATAAGCATTCTTCTCTAATTCTTCTTTATCACGATTAATCATAGTATCACCAAAGATCGAATTCAATACTAAATTACATTCTTGTACTAGAAAGACATACAGCTCACTGAGCAACGATTCGATCACATTTTCATTATAATCAGCTGTAATTGGATTGCCAAAATCATCGATTTTAGTGTCCAAATCTTTCAAAATATCACTTTTTCCAAGAGCGCGACCTCGAGCACCATACTTTTCTTTGATTATAAGATTAATTTTTGGTCTTAAATTTTCCTTCATTTCATTAAATATGCCATGATTTTTTAAATAATTTAAGAATTCTGTTTTAGGATCTTCTACTACACCAAGTCCGGTTGAATTTCGTTTTTCAAATGATGGAACAGCATTTGTACTTCCTTTCTTCAATGAATGAGTTGATCCTTGAGGAGAAGCTGGTCTGGATGCAATTGGTAGAGTAGAATTAGATTCAATCTTGCTTGTTGGATTCATAGAAAGGTATTCTTGTGCAATTCTATTAATTATTGAAGATATTTCTTCACGTAGTTCTTGTACAGCATCTCTATTAGGATTTATTTCTGCTACTTTTGAGCCACTAGTAAGTTCAGATGGTTTTGTTTTTTTTGTCAATGCATTTGCTTTGACTGGTTTCGGTAATAATGATGGATTAATCGTTAGAGTTGATGCCAAAGAAGGGACAATATTCTCATTCTCAAAACCACCAATATCTTCTCCTTCAACCCCAGTACCAATAATTTGTGCTTGTAAATCATACTGTACCACTCCTCCTTCTTCTTCGATGATTGGTAATATATTGATTTTTCCAGTCATTACCAATGGTTTCCCTTCCACAGAAGCACCCTCGGGAGTTGGAATCTTTTTAATTGTGATTGGCAAGTAAAAAGGTTGTGAAGAATTCTTTTTCTTTTTTAGCAACTCAACGAACTTCCGTGCTTTATTGCGATGAATTGAAACAAGGGATGAGTCGCTCCATTGAACTGTAATAAGTTTACAATATTATGTGAATACCTTAAATAATGATATGATAATTAACTAATAATATGTTTACAAACATAATAAGTATTGAAATAAGACACACATAACTTATAATCATACAAAGAAAATAGTATTAAAATTGTTAAATAAAATAATGATCGTTTTCTACACTATGCCATGTATGCATAAAATATGACTTACTACTCCATAAATCCATTCTGGATCTAATATCTTCATTTAGTGGAACAAGGTTTGCTGATTCAATATCAAATTTTATCAATCCATTCCCTAATGGTGTATTAGGGAAGAGCTCTCTTAAAAATGAAGCATCCTTTTCTTCAGAACCTTCATTGTCATCTTCACCAGAGATACCTTCTTCAAAATTATCATCATAACCAACAAATAATTGAAATTTAGCCACTTTATCTTGCGTGGTTATTAAACGTAAAATATTTTCTAAATATTTTTTTCTTAATTCTTCTGCTGTTGGTGGAGCTTTAGCTTTTGGATCTATAACATCAGGTGATTTTAAGGCCCATGCATTAGGGATAGAAGTTATTGTTGCTTCACTCCATTTAATAATTTTTGAACCCAATGAGTACATCGCAAAATCATTATCAGTTACTAATTTCCAATTTAAATATGATTTATTTGATACAATGGATGAACTACTTCCAACTGTCATTACTATGTCAGTGTCGGAATACTGAGTCAAATCAAAATTATTTGAGAAATCAATTGAAGGATTAACAGATAGTAATGATAATGGAACAGCTATTTGAATAAATATTTCTTCAGATGGTTTTTCAGGTACTGCATCATTCTTTTTCCCCTTTGGTGGAGCAGCTGCACCTCCAGCTTGATTGTCGTAAATAGATATCATTTTTATCATCAACACTGCATTAGTAATTCCATTTATCACTTCATTATTCAAATCAATATAATTAGTCCGCAATTGAATTCCATTTCCATTATTAAATCCAAGTGCATACTGATAGAGTGGAGCATCTTCTACTATTGATGAATCTTGGTCAACATTTTGTTGAACAAGTTTTAATACGTCTGTAGAAAATGTTGGTTTATCAGTTGAATTCCATTTAAATACATCATATCCGTTTGAGATCTCTACATCTAATCTCAGTGATATATCTTTCAATGGCTGGGTTGATAAGTTTACCGATAAGTCTTGAATCTATTGCAATTTCAATATTTAAATCATATATTTTAGTTAAGACTTAATTAGGAGTAAGATTAAATTTTCATTATCTGTAAAATACACTGTAATACAAACATGAAGCAGCATGACTAAAACGAGCATAAATTTATTTAATGCAGACACTAATAATTACTTCGTTACCTCAAGAGAAAAATATCCAGAAGTATCCATTTTCTATTTTTCAATAATATTGGTCAGATAAGCAAGCTAACTGTTCAAGGCAGTACAATAACTACTTGTGTTATATTATCAGTTTACAGAAATTGATCTTGTTTTTTTGTTGAAAAAGCGAAACGGTGAGTTTAGAAGCTTTATATATATATGCATCCATATTCAGAGGCGCCCCTTAAATATTGCTTTGTATCAAAATTCAAGAGTGTTCTTAGAATTTTGTTTCAACAAGGAATTCGTATGAATGGATGAATTTCAGAAAAAATCTCAATTTTCATAGTTACAATAAAATTGAATGAGAAGAATATTTTGATATTTTGACAATGAGTTTTTGCTCTTTAAAATTGGCATGTTGAATTGCTTTGTTTCACTGTTATAATAAGATTTTTTGGGTAAAGTTAAGGTGTAAAAAAACTCAGTTTTGCAGAGTGGGAACCTCCCCTGCTACTGTATATGATGCTATAATAGATGTTTTGTTTATAATGACCCCTTAAATTAAATAAATATAACTATACCAATCTATTTATCCTTTCCAGCCCCCTTTGAGGGGCTTCCAAGCCAATTGAATATTACTATATATAATTCAATTGATACAACTCATATGAAAATAACTAATTAAGATAACAAAAAAATATATATTCTATAACAATTCCAACATTTATATTAATCAATTATTACTATATATATTGATATCAAACTAATATATATATATATTATATAGTATATTCTATTTAAAAAAATTCTATTATTCTATTATTCTAATAAGGACATATAATCTTATCCATAAAACCAACTCCAATAAGGGAAAAAATATTTATTTATAGAAATGCTAGACGTTGGACCATATCATTTTTAATTAAAAAAACTCCGGACTGACTGAGACAACTGTTTGATAGCCGTCTTGGTATCATTTACGCTGTATACTCACTACTTACTTACTCCCGATTTTGTCTCTCTAATTTATTTCCTTGTGTTGAAATCGACTTTTTTACCGTATTATTACATTTCTAAATAAGATATTGTTGGTTGAGATTTCCCATTTATTTTATAACGAAGAATATAGAAGGGGGAATTTGCCATTATTTATCTCTCTTTGTAAAGTCTATTTCGTTTCTGCTAATCTTAGCGATCTTTATGATAGTAGCAGTAGTTGCACTCATTTGCAAATGATAGATAAGCTCTTAAGTTTGAGTATCATAAAACATCATTATTCATCTAACTTTATGTCATGAGACGCACTTTTAATTTACAAAATGTGGTTCAGATCCCTTCATTGTCGTGACTACCATGTCCCAACCATTTTGGTTAATCTGATACTACTCGCGGTAAAAGTGGGATCGTAAATCTGTGCATAGTTAACATCTTCAACATTGCTGTCATATACGATATAATTTTGAAAGTTTGGCGCCGTTGTAACTACATTAAAGTGAATTTTTATCAATGAACCATTTCGTCTAGGGTTGTTTCTACTTGAACGATCCGGTAAGCCAAAGCATAATCCCAGAAATTCAGCGATATACTTTATTTTGAAGTTATGTTGTAAGGCTGCAGTGCACTGGAAGAATACGAAGTAATGCTCAAGGTTGCCCGATCGATTAATTTTATAATAAAAAATAAAATCGAAACAACCTTGATTAACTTTTGTACATTCAAACAAGCATCCTGATTTCACGCCACCTTCAGAAATTACCAAATCATGCATATGCGAATGAATAATATTTTTCCCATCAAAGTCAGAAGTTTTCGTGATTATTAAACGGTAGTCCCACTCACTTCTCCAAAAAGGATAGATAAACTCATTTTTTCTCTTTCGAAATACAAACTCGCTTTGCATTCTAATTGATAAAACAGCCCTGTATTTAAACTCCATTACAAATACCCAACCACATGCACTTCCGTTTTTCGCGTAAACTTCGTAAGCCATGTTGATAAAATTCTTATCAACTTTCGATCTCAGACTTTTGCAAACATATTCACTTAATAAAATACTGGTAGGTCTTCCTTGGTTGGAAATGTTTGAATCAGACAATTTATAGATGATTGGCTGCTCGCAAGCCCTTGAACACCTCTCAACAATTTTGGGAAGTCATCAATTTTTTGAATGGCAAGATCAAGATAAGCCATAACTTGTTCTTGCTTCCAATAAATGAACCGAATACAACCACCAGCAATATTATAGTGCTGCTCTAATTCAATTATATTATAGTAAAATATCCATCAAACAAATTGCTATGAAATGCTGATACATAATCATCCCATTTCCACGAATGAACCAAATAATTACTCTCGTATTTTCCATCGGCAAAGGCAGTGAAATCTTCGGAGCCATAATTTGCTGACTTATGCGAAGTACAGCTAACAATTATCATTTCCCGTTTACAAAGATACAATTTTCTGAATAGAATTTTGAAATCTTCCTTTACACTATCAAGAACAACAATAGTGCATTCAAACTCTTCCAATAATTCAATAATTCGACCTACAATATTTAAAAAATATTTAAGCTTCGCATTTTGCCCCATCCATTCTTCACAAGAAGTACATGATAACAGTTATCACTGAAATGTATCCAATCTACGGGGTTTCTTTGTGTTGAGCCTGAGTTGCTTTCATCATGGCCCAACCAAAAACTGCACATGACTTACCAACACCTGATGGTCCTACAATAGTTATTGCTCGAACTGATGATAGTTCAGCAGTATTAGTTGATGACTGCTCAGAAGTAGTAATAGTGCGAGATGAATTGCTACACACCAACTTCAAACTATCCAACTTCAGTAAAAGTTTATCAATTTCATCTCGAACGAACAGTTTCATTTCAACTGAATTTTCTCTTCGAACGCTGATAAGGTCCGAATATCGAAAATTAAGAACAACCCAAACCAAGCTAGTAAAATTTTCCTCGCACATTTTTCCATTGTGCAGAGTATTACAATGCGAATTATTAGATTCCAGTAAGTGTGTGGTAAATGCTGGAATTTTTAGCTCTTTATTAGGAGGATACTGTGTGCAAAGTTGAATCAAATCCGATTATTCTACCTTATCTATAACAAAAATAAAGCAAATAAGTAAATCAACAAAACAAAAACACTCATAAGATAAAAATTGTAATGTGACAAAATAAATTTCTTACCTCCATCAATAGCTGAATTTCCTATATATGAAACAACGCGAATAAAATTAGTTCATGGGGAAATAAATATTGTTAGGAATCATATGATGAGAAATAGTGTATAAAATAGGTGGTACTTTACTTTGATTTGTACCTATTCCTATAGCACGATCATCCCGATCTTCTCGTGCGAGTTCGGTGGCTCCTCGTTCCAAGTTATGTCCAAGAGCCATGAGAGCTTCAATATCTTGAGCAAGTGTGGTCATTTATTTCTATATTTTGATTATATTTCCAGTGCATTTAAGTATTTAAGTATCTGCTATAACTTATTACGGTAAAAAATTGTCGTACGTTATTTTTTCCATAAACAAAACAAGTTGCAATTTGAAAATCTATACATATCTTAAATGAAATATATATTTAATTAAGCTTAAATTATTGTTTTAAATTTATATTTTGTTATGCCTTACAATATAGCAGTTTCGTAAACGGTTTCATTTTTTATTAATTAATTATATAGAATTAATTAATTAATTAAGATAAAAAAATTGTAATGTAACTTAACCAAATAAATTTCTCACCGAATAAATTAGTTCACGGGAAATATAATAAAATGGGAGGAGGGATTAGAAATAGTGGTGAAATAAATTAGAAAATAATATCAAGTAGTTTAGAGTCCATCAAGCATAATACCTGAACGATGGTTGCCAACTGCACACTGAACTTCATGTCTTGATAATCAAACTGGACAATCGTCATCAGTTTACCATCCATCTGAACGCTACTACTCTTCATTCCTTCTTAGTGGAATTACACCTTTTTGGGTGATCACGATTTGTGACATCAAATTTGCAATTGATAAACAGAAAATTATTTTTGTAACAATCACTAATAAGTTATTAACAATAATATCGGATATATCATATATATAAAGTAACTTACACAAGACGGTAACTTACGCAAGTTCACTCATCATCACGTGATGAAAACACAACCCCTCGTTACCAAAAAGCCCTGCGGGACGACCATATAAAGTTCTTGTGTGTATTATAAAATAACCGATACCAGGGTCTGCCAAAAACACCGACATGCCAAAACTGCCGACACTCTTACTTAAATTTTGAAATTTTTGAATCAGTAGATATTTAGCAAATTAAAAGTTCGTCATATAAATCCGTCGTTAAAAATAAGAAAAAATAATTTTAACGGTCATATTTCAATTTTTATGTATTTTGCAAAAATTTCATAGATTATGCAAAAAAGCTCCGTAACTTTTGATAAAATCATTGTTTTGCATTGCTAAGGACGGGAAAAGAAATTATTTATGTTATGCTTCAGTACATAGATAGGCAAATAAGTTCGCAGCGATTGCAATATTTTTTATATCATATTGGTAAATTGTCATCATTTTGGATTATCAATTTCGTTGGTACCATTATTATTATTATTATTAATTCTCCTATCATAATAATAGGTCTGTTACTACTACCTCAAATTCAAATCACTAAAATATAGTGTGATCATTAATCCACTATAGATAGTACATCATCGTCCATCATAAATTTTACCTGTTATCTACCTAGTCAGCAGTATGATAATGATGATTGTATTTTAGTTGTTGATATTTTTAGCAAAATACATTAAAATTGAAATATATCCGTTGAAAAATTATATTTTTTCTTATTATTAACGACGGATCGATCGTCGATCCGGGATGGGGATTTATATGACGAACTTTTTATTTGCTAATCATCTACTGATTCAAAAAAAATCAAAAATAAGCTTTAATAAGTACAGTTTTGGCATGTCGGTGGTTTTGGTGGAATAAATTTAAACTCTCCTATTTTATCATTTGATTCAAAATTAGATTAAAATTCTCGTTTAATCAATAATATTATAATATTGTATTGATGTACAATGTATAATTTACAGTATAAAAGCTCATAGCAGAATAGCAGAATAGCAATTAATTAAAGTATTAAAATATTTACAGTGAATATGATCAAAGACGAGTATGCGAATACTACCGTAAGTCTCCTACAGTATTTTGTCATTTGTCATTTACCAATGATTTAGTAATTCATAATTTTGATAAATATCTTAAATATCATTCATCAAACATCAAACCTATCACCAATTTGCAGTATGTGTATTGTTTTAGCTTCTATTGATTTTTTCGTTCTACTGTATGACTGTATGTACATTTGAATAATTTGATATTTATGTTTTAGTTACAGTACAATTAGATGTATCGATACTAATTGTATTGTATTTTAATCTGCTTAGGATGAAGCATCACCTTTGCATATTGCTTGTCAATGTGGAAATATAGCTCAAGTTAAGTTTCTGGTAGAATCTGGTGCAAATGTGAATGCTTTAAGAAAGGTCAGAATGAAAATGAAAATGAGAATGATATTATTAGACATGATACTATGATGCTAATCACATAATAAATTCATTAGGATGGATATTTGCCTATTCATGAGGCTGCAATAAAAGGATATGTACATATATTAGAATATTTAATCAGCGCTGGAGCTTCGTTGAAATTTCCTATCCTGTCCGTAAGAAGCTGATTTATTCTACAATAATAACCCTAAATGGTTTAATAAATTATAAACTAATAATTTATTGATATTATCACTTTATTTAGACTGGAAATACTGCACTTCATTTAGCTTGTGAAATTGATAACCAAGAAGTAGTTCGCTTTCTTGTTCAAAATGGTGCTCCTGTTAATTTATCTAATAAAGTAATTTAACTGCGATTATAATTTTACTTAACCCCTACCACGTAATTTATATGGTCATTATAATTGAAAGTCATTATTTGGTCTCTAATCGTTATAATATTTTAGCTTCTTACTTATTTTATATCTTAGCGTGGACGATTGCCTTTGCATTTGGCTTGTATGTTACATTTTAATGTCGAAACTGCCCTTCTACTGATCGATCAGGCCACGGATATTAATGCTTTAGATAATGTAAGTTAAGCAAACACCAATCAATGAACTAATTGTTTGTTAACGATATCTTTCACTGAATTTATAATCTTTAGCATCCTAATTATAAAATGTTGTTAAACTGAGCCCGTGTAATGATTCATATTTTTCTCATTAAAAATTATTCTGGCGTTAATTATTTTAGCAAGCTTGTTCACCACTATATTACGCAGCAAAATTTGGTTCTGTCTCATTGGTCCAACATTTGCTTACTCTTCCTGAAATTCAACTTAGTCACATCTCTATAGTAAGCTATCAAAAAATATTTAATTTTTAAAAGTTTAAATAATTTTATTTGATAACATACAGGAAGGTTTAAATGCTCTTCATATTGCTCTACGTAATAACCACGTTGATATAGCTGAGTTATTAATTGCACATGGTGCTGATGTTAACATAACTGATAAGGTACAGATGTTTCGCTTGTCGTGTCGTTTATGGAAAAATTAAATAAATGTGAATGTTTAGGATGGTATCTCTCCATTGGTTGCAGCAATAGAATGCAACTTCACATCTTTGGTCCCCAAGATCATTGAAGCAGGAGCAAAGTTGGATCAGGTGACGCACATCGGACATGCGGCTTTGGTGGTAGCAGTTCAACACAAAAACCTCGCAGTAATTGATTTATTATTAACACTCGACACTGATGTGAACATAGCGGACGATTATGGCTGCACGTCTACGTGGATTGCAGCCAAAGAGGGTTTTATGGAAATATTGCAGTTATTGATTCGCTTTAATGCTGATATCAATATTGCTGACGATGATGGATACACTCCATTACACGTCGCATCTAAATTAGGTAATGTGAATGTGATGTTATTATTGCTGTCAGCAGGAGCTGATGTGAATATTGCTGATAATGAGAATGGGTACACCGCGTTATATTTGTCAGTGAAAAATAATCATATTGAGGCTACCCAACTTCTTCTTGAATATTCAGCTGATATTAATAAACCGGATACAAATGGAGTAACTCCTCTTTTGGCATCAATTGAATGTGGTTTCATTGATCTTTCAATTATTTTGATTAATCATAGCGCCATTACGCTGAGCCAAGAGGATTCTCCATGGTTTTTGGATCCATTATATATGGCGGCACTAAATAATCAAGTCGATATTATCAAAATGATTTTATTTCACAAGGGTAGCAGCTTCAATTACGATAAATCAGATGATAAAAACAATAATTTATTGATGGTCGCCTCAAGAAGAAGCTCAATTGAATTATTTCGAATATTAATACGTCACCAACCACTAGCATTTTTATTAAATCGATCAAATGCTGAAGGGAATACTGTACTTCATTTAGCTTGTATAGATGATAATGAGGATGCAGTGAACGAGTTAGTGAATGTATTTGAGACCGAATCTTCAAAATTAATTCTGAACTGTTTTAATATAATTGGTGAAACACCATTATTAATATCTGTCAGAAAAGGGTCATTAGCTATAGTTGATATATTATTGAAAGCTGGGTCAGATGTTAATTTAGCAAATCCTAATGGATTATCACCTTTGATACTTGCAATCAAAAGCAATAATCTCATCATTGTTGAGCGACTTCTTGTCGATTCTAATATTGATGTGGATCAACAAGATGATCATGGATGTACTGCTCTATGGATTGCAAGTAAATTTGGACATTTTGCTGTTTTGAACAGGTTACTGGCTGCAAATGCTGATCTGAATAAATCTGAAAATAATGGAATCACTCCAATTATAATTGCATTTAAAAATTTTAAGTCAGATGTTGTGTCAGTTCTTATTCAACATGATGCTATTATTATCCCCTTTAATGAACAAAATACCAGAAAACAAACTCATGACGAAAGTTTCATTTCGATTGAATTTCTTTCAAACTTTTGTACCGATAATATTATTGGATTGAATCTGTTACATCAGTTACAAGATTCAAAATTAGGAAATGATGAACAAGTACAAGTTTCATCTCTCAATATGGATATTTTATTTGACTCCATTGCTAGCAATTCAATGGAGGAAATAATAAAATTTGTGTGTTGTCCTGGACTTCCACCATTAATTTTGACTAGTATAGATTACAAGGTGATTGAATTTATTATTTATTTACTACCATTACTTTATATTGATTTTATGTTCGTTGTCACTTCCTTGATGTAGTTATATATTATATACAGTTATGTTTTAAAATATTATATATCATATATATTATTTATATATCAGTTTAGTATTCTGAATATTATCTAACTATACTTTTCCTTTTTTGTTTGATAGACTGGTGGAAGTTGTATGCACGTTGCAGCTCAACATGGTCATGTGTCTATTATCAAACTATTATTTCTAATTTTCAATGATGTCAACCGGATTGATAAGGTAGGCTTTTATATTGCTTCCAATGGTGCACTTGATTGTTGATAAGTCATTTAATAATACTCAAATTATTTTTCAGTTTGGAAGAAGTCCTCTGCATATTGCATGTGAATATGGACACATAGAAGTAGTTCGTATTCTTATTATAGCTGGCTCAAATATTTATCAGCAAACATCAGAAAATGATACTCCCTTACGAGTTGCTTGTCAGCATGGCCATGTCGAGATAGGATTATTCTTAATAGAAAATGGTGCACAATTACAACCAATTAATGTAAGTTATTGCTCCTTTATTGAAACTAATTGGAGGAATGCTGAAATTCTTCTAAAGGAATAATTGTATGAATATGTTTTAAATGTTTATTATTTCTGTCGTGTATGTATTATTAGGATCAAGACAATTTGGTTCATCTTGCCACGAATTATAATCAATTTGAATTTCTACAGATGATGGTTAATGTGTGCATCAAAATAGAAACTGAGAATTGCGACAATAGAATATTAGATTTCGATGAATTGAATGGGAATGACGGAGCATCGCCTTTGATCATTGCTTGCAATCAAGGATTCGTAAGGATATTTGAGATACTTTTAGCATACCATCGTGACAAGAACACTGCAAAATTAGATATCAACCAAAAAGATAAGGTGAATTAATCATCGCTTCGTGATTGAGTTATTTGTGTTATATAATGCTCTTTAAAAAGTTGTGATAATAAGATTTAATAATTTACTCTCATTTATACTGTCATAAAATTGAAAAGTGTATATTTATGATAACAAGGTGTGTGTCCAATCATTAATATATATAACCATCATAAAATAGCACTAATACGGCTCATTCTTCATGTTACTAGTACGGTGGCACTCCTTTATACTATTGCTGTTATCGAGGAAATGATGATTTGGTTGAACAATTATTACAAGAATCTGATATAGATATTAATAACTACTCATTGGCATCCGGATTCAAAAAACAAGATTCGAAAAACTTATCATTCATTTCACAGTTAAGAGGAGTGTCTCTTCGTTCCCCGTTGATTGCAGCATCAATGAACGGATATCATTCAATAGTGAAAATGTTGATTGATGCTTCATGTGACTTGAACGTTTCAGAAGTTGTAAGTAAATATCCCAATACGAGGGAATGTAATTGATTGTAATGCAATAAACAGTTAGAGTTAGTTCATGGCATTCTAACGATACTCATACCCACCAATAATGCTGATATTCATGATTCCAAACACTGCAAAGTAATTAATTTTATGAAATAATATATTAACATAATATGTATTACGTTTTTAGAAAGGAAATACTGCTGCATGTGTAGCTTCTATGAAAGGCTTTTATGAGATCCTGTTGACTTTAATTGAAGAAGAAGCAAACTTCAACAAACCAAATCATGTGAGTGAAGCATAATAATAGTAATGTACTATTTTATCATATCTCTGTTATGATGCCACGTTGTACGTATATCGTATTGATAATTATTTTTATTATGTTTTGTTTTAAAATTAAAATTGCTCTGTCATGTCCATACATAGGATGGAGAAACACCGCGAACTATCACAGAAATGACTGTTAATAATCATATTCGACGTCTTATCGATATAAAAGTTACAAAACATCCCAAAGTAAGCATCGTTATTTTATTATTATATTATATTTATACAACAGGTGACTTATTTATCATGTCATACAACACGTCATGTAATGATTGTCAAAAGTCATTATAATAATTCAAAATCCCTCATAAACCATCCCCTTTTGATTATCTTAATAATTATTATGATCACTATTTTGTAGGCTTGCACAGCACTTGTATCTAACCATCACCTTCGAAATAATATCGAAATGAAGTCATTTCGCAAGGACACGAATGAGTTGAAATTAGATAAACATAATCAAAATCCGAATGATAATAATGATGATGATGATCATTATTTGCGAGAATCTAATTCTTCTGATTATTCCATTTCTGACAATAATATCCATTCAAATGCAGCTGATCCCAACAACGCACTTGACTTGGGATTATGGAATCGATTTGGAAATTCCTTCATTCATTATATGTCTGGTTTTACTGGCATTTTGGAAAATAATTCTATAAAAATGATAATAAATTCGGATGAGGAAGAATTGCTCATGGTGAGAAAAGTGCTCACAATAATGTTTTGTTATTAGTATTGATGCATTTGTATATTGTATCGCTATCCCATCATTTTAATTATAATTATGTTCATTGTTCAGAAATGATGAAAATTAATGGAATGATAAACAATTGTAGCAAAAAGGGGTCGCTCAACTTGAATCTTAATGATAATAATTAATATTCTATGACAAGTCTGAACAGATCTTTGATCTTATAACTACTATAATTTGACCAATTAATGAGGCTTAAGCAATCATTCGCATGTGATTATGTATTATTTGTATGATTATCATAGGATTCGAATGGAAATACTCGATTAATTAAAGCAGTTTGTGAGAATAAGGTCGATGTTGTTAAGTCATTATTACAAACTAGTAATAAGAGCAGTGGCATCAATAGAACGAATCATGTAAGCATATGAATGACATTCTTAAGCTAGTCATGATGCTGTGATTAACATGTTGATGATGTTGCGATATTATAATCGATAAACTTTTCTTTCATTTATTTAATATTTTTTTCTTGTTTTTGGCACATGCGATTGGTTGACTAACACACTTTCTCTTCATTTTATTTATATTTCATTCATGTTATTCGTTGGCATATTGCTACTTCATTGATTTACGAAAACTAATAATATTAATACTCCTCATATATGATATTCTTTGTACTTCTCTCATCTCTCATCTCGTTCATTAACTTATAGTACAATCGTAGTCCGTTATGGTATGCTAGTGCAAAGGGATATCTGGAGATTGTTTATGTTCTAATCGATCATAATGCTGATCTGAATATCGCAGATGAGGATGGATTCACACCATTGGATGTTGCAAAGGCTTATCGCCGATATGATGTTGTCGATTATTTGAGCTCATTTCTCGACTAACCGTAATATTATTGAATAATGTTAAGTAACGGTTGAATGGACTCGATATTATAATATTAATATGAGGAGGATAATAAGGTGATTATTAAGTTGCTGTAATAATCTGTTTGAAAAGACTTGCTGCAAGTGGAATGATGAGAGACTATCATAATTCTGCATTATCTTAAAAACGATTATTTTGTTTGCTATGAAGTATACACTTCTGGTGTATCATTAAAGTATATGCAGCACGGTCTTATACGGGTGGAAAAAGGATTGATAAATCGCATCATCATTTGGGCGATCAAGATGTTCACGGTTATAGTCCTGTATCATTCATTCATTTGTTTGTATCATTTAACGACTCTAAATTTACACTTTCTTCATATTATTTGATTTCGAATTATCTTCAATGCATTATTTGTACGGTGTTACAATCTGCATTATGATAAAACAAATAATATTTTAGTCAAGTATGAATTTGCATTGAGTTTATCGTTCATTAATTTCTTCTCTTATTTCGAGCAAACTATAGTTATTGAATGATATATCACGTGACATGTTATGTCATGTGTCGATTCTATATTTTTCAAGGAAGCTCATTTTTTGTTTCTAAGAAAAACAATAAACTTTTATTAATTTTTTATTAATTGAACTTTTTAATTTTAATTTTTCACTTTTAAAATGATAACGTCAGTTATTTTTTGTTGGCGATACTTAAGCGAGATCTTCACTCTATACTCATACATACTGTAGAGTTACTTTGATATTGTTCTGTTTCTATATATAATTGATTCTATTGATTCATTCATTCATTCAATCCTACTCTCGGACTCTTTCTCCCCGTGTTCTTTGTATATCACATCTTCCACTCGTTTCAAACGATCAGAAGAATCAGCTACTCGTCCGTCCCAATATCAAGCTGGAGAATATCACGCTTTGATTGAATACGAAAGTGGTCTCTGTTATTTTATTTAGCTTGTTTTTCCTGATTCATTAAATTAATTAATAAATTCATTCATTCATTCATTCATTAACCTACTATAAATTATAGCTTATTGCTCTAGTCTAGATTTACTTGATCGGATTTGCTCAGTTAATTCATCTGAATACATCCATTCATCCAGTTATGTTTTTAGCTTTTTCCTCTTGTTTAGATTAATTGATGTGAATCATCAAAGTATTTAAGTAAAATTTTCACAGTATTGTATTCAATGTTCAGTTAACTTTAGATACAAGCAATCCATGCCCTTGTCTCACATCGAATATTTAAAGTATCAGCAAATGAATATTTAAAGATTATCGTGAAAATAAATAATTGCTTTTAGCAATTAATTTTCATTCATTCATTCATTCATTAACCCCCTTCTTCTTGGGGTGGGTGGGGGTGATGGTATGTCCTTCACACAATAATAAATACCGGTATATATATATATATAAAACTTCTTCAATAAAATACAGTACAGTATGAGCATATGGGATATATAGCCGTTATATAATAAATTATAGTACATTAAAAGAGGTAAAACACATTCATACTAAATGTTTCAAAGCAATAATTTTCATTTTATGATAGATGAGCACTCTTCTCGGATTTATCGTTGATAGAGTGATTACAGGGAACGGTGATGACGTTCATGAGAAATGCATGGTTGTTATTGACACTGACTCTGGTAAAATCGTAAGTGTTGAGGGCAATATTAGCAGTTCAACAAGCAGTAATTATTTCGATAATTCTTCTGTTAAGGTCTTCACTTTGCCAGAGAATGCAACATTATTACCTGGCTTTATAGATTGTCACGTTCATTTAACAATCCCACCAGATGATTACCAAATGGATCATTTACGGACCAGTTCGGCTGAAAAATCGTTGCGTGCTCTAAAGGCAGCTCAAGGATTACTTCAGGCTGGTTTTACAACACTTAGATCTGCTGGTGATGCTGATACTTTTTATCCAAGTTTTGCGGTTGCGAAAAGCATCAATAAAGGTGACTTTGTGGGTCCCACAATTGTCGGTGCAGGTCATTATATTTCTGTCACAGGGGGAGGTGGTGATATCAATTTCCTCTCTGCTGACAATTGCCCTGGTTGTTGTGCGGATGGGGTTATAGCTGATGGAAGAGATCAAATGATTGCTGCTGTGCGTAAAGAAATAAAATATGGTTCAGATTGGATCAAATTATTAGTCACAGGTCGGTATAATGCAATGACATGGTTCATATAATTCTACAAATTATTAATTAAGTATTCTAATATATTTTACGTACAGGAGCTTTTGCTGCAGCATCAACCGGTTCAAAGGACAGCCCTGAGAATATTCACTTCAGCAATGAGGAACTTGTAGCATGTGTAGAAGAGGCACGTAAGCGCAAAGTACATGTGATGGCACATGCTCATGGCGCACAAGGCATTGTTATGGCAGCAAATGCAGGTAGGCTATTCGGTATTGTGCGTTGTGATTGGATGATTTTTTCGGTCTAAATTATAACTTATATTCATAATATTTATTTGTAAAAATATTAAAATAGTAATTGCATGTTGAAAGGTTTTATATTATTGAATAAAAGGTTGTCGTTCGATTGAGCATGCATCATTCATTGATGCGGACGGTATTGATGCGTGTCTTCGTCATGGCACTTGGATTGTACCAACATTCCTCATTGGACTCTACTTCACAGCGACTGGCAGTGCGAGTGGCGCACAAGATAGAATGATCCAACTGCAGGTAATAATATTTCATGATTTACATAATTAATTATATTTGGATATATCAAGCATATGATTTTGATTGTCTCGCTGAAGTTTGAGGATGAGATTAAACTATTTTTGTGTCTTTGAATTTTAAGCTTTGGAATCTTTTCATTCTTATTATATGTCATTTTTAGGTTGAGAATGATGAGCGGTATTTTAAGTGCATATCTACAGCAGTTGTCTCAGGAGTCAAGGTGGCATTAGGTTCAGATTTTGTTGGTTGGGATCCCTTAATCACAGCCAGAGAGTTCCGTTGTATGGTTGAGCGAGGGGGGATGACTCCCATCCAATCGATTCTAGCAGGAACCAGTTCTGCTGCGGACATGCTAGAACTCAATGATTCGATTGGACGCGTGGAAGTTGGCTTGGATGCTGATCTTGTCATCGTTATGGGAAATCCATTGGATGATATTTCATTACTTGAGACTGGTGTGGTGTTGGTCATTAAGCGTGGTGTGATCGTCAGAGATGATTTGAAGTTATTGACGATGAAAGTATGAGAGCCATAACCTATAATAATAATGCTGATGACGCACCCTCACGAGTGCGTCGAGGGAATGAAAATACGACTGTTATTGTGGAGCTTGTGTCAAATAAACTTTGGTCGATTCAAGTCAAACAAAACAAAGTCTCGATTATAATAGTCATTCATATCATATTATTTCGACCTAGTTTGGAGAAGTCAGATGCATTGAGATGAGAGTAATGAAGGAGAAGATAGATGTGTTTATGTTCATCGTTCATGTGTTTTTACAGCATGCAAATATGTCAAAGTTTATTAAATAATAATAATTTTATTGGATGATGGTGAGTAATAATCGTGTTGTTAGTGTTGTGAAGTATTTTCTCAGATGTTCAGCTAAGTTTGCGAAACATGAATATTTCAAAATGAACGGAGACATTCTGACTATGATTGCTGTGGATTTTTTTTATAATTGTTGCTGTAAAATAATAATTATCAATATTTTTTGGCATGAGTCAATAATCGCTATTTATGATTTGATGCCAATGCATGTCTTCTAATTATTATTACTTTATTATTGTATTATTATAGGCCTTTTCATATCATGACATGTCATGTTGTGATATTGCTAAAAAGTAAATTAATAATTTTTATTTTTTCGATATCATAATAATCGCTTTATTTATTATTTCATATACGGATGAAGTTTATTTTATGATATGATAACAAATGTTAAGTAATTATATGATTTTTATAATAATACTTAATGAATGGATTAATGAATAATAAATGGATGCTTTCATTGGGTAGAATCTTAGAATTATTACTCATATTATATCTCATAGTTCATCTACAAAAGCATAATAATAGTTAATTATATAGTAAGTTTTATTATTATAATGAAATAATCTATCAAATCAGTATTCGTAAAATGAGTAATGCAGTAATCACAAGTTGCATTATATATGATAAAACAAAAATATTAAAATAATTATTGTTGATTTATTTTTGAAAGTGTTATGTAGGATATTCTTTCATTCATTAAATTTTTATCAACAATAAAAAATAAATATATCCATAATAATAAGAAAGCAGCATGTTAGTTTTCAATATTTCACATAATATTCGACAATTCCTATGTTTAATTTCCTGTGACATGATGTACTGTTTTATCATTATCATTATTGGTTTCTTTTATTGCCATTAAATCCAATCTAATTTAAACATACTGCATTGCCACTGATTGCATACTCATGCATTATAATACAGCATGTAATATATAATAAATATACTGCTGGCATATTATCATATGGTTGGCGTATGAGGAAATGGAATGAATGTTCGCATCAAGTGCTACAAGTGCTTGCATATAATTTATTATTAGAGTAAAATAATGAACAAATATTACCAACAGTTCGATTATTATTTGATTTCAACTATGACAGTAATTATTATGTAATTATATTTATATGTAATTATTGTTAAAACCACTAGGCACACAACAATCTTAAAACATTATTCAATTCCTCCTATTCCAGTATTCCTAATACATTAATAGTACATAAATTCCTATTCCTATTCATACACATTAGATAAATTGATAAATAATATTGATGAATAGTAACCCTATCCTATTGTGTTTGTCGTTCAAAGATTTTCACATTAAACATTGTGAAGTCATCGTCTGCTACCCTAGCTACTCACTTCTCAGCTCTTAACAATCCCAGGAATGGAAAAATTTGATTAAAATTATTCGCTGTCGATAATCGCATGAAATCAGAAATGAATCGTTTGTTTATTCGCAAAAAAACAGCAATAAACAATCAAAATTATCATACAATTATAATATAAATGAAAACTCACACAAGCAAATGTAATGACACCAACCAGCACACACCAGAACACACCATGATGACATGGTGACATTATTGGCATTTCCAATATTATTATATGAATAAAACACAAATTTATAATATTATAATTTTTTATTCGCTAATAACCATACGACATGTGATCAAGCAATGTTATCTCATAAAATTACAACCGCCTTGATCAACTTATAATATCATACGAATTATCGCCAACACAATTTCATTATTCATATTATTATTTCATCCGTTATTTCACCTATTTTACATCCCATGATCAGATTATTATTATTATTATTATTGTTATTATTATTATTATTATTATTGTAAATATTGTTTTAATTATTTAATTAATTGTAAAATAACATTCGAATCTTCTTTCAGTTTTCCGGTGAATGGAATCCCTACTATTTGACATGCTGTATGAATGGTAGTATACAAATCAGCATCAATCGCAATGTTTAATTCATACTTTATAATTCGACTCATTTCAATTAAATTCATATTCGAATTATTATTTATATCATCATTTTTTATAATCAGGTCATCTCCCCTATCCCTGTCCCTGCTAGTATCATGATTATTGTCCGGTGAAAACATGCCATTATTTTGAAAATGATTCGATAATTTTGATTTGTTTTTCTTCACAACAGGACGCTCCAAAGCATTCAATGAAGCTGATCTGGTTGAGAGAAATGGAACAAATTGTGATTTTAGTTCAATTTCAGCATTATTATTATCATCATTTGCATTTTTATCAAAAAATGATTTCTTTTTTGTTTTTCTTGGTGATTTTTCTGATTTCACAAGTAATGTGCTATGATGTCTGAACTGATCCTTCAAATCAGGTCGATAAACAGTATCTAATGTCTTGGTCACAGAGGATCGCAACGGATTATTTTGTATATTATAATTATTATTTTCATTATAATTCACATTATTTTCGTTATTATTATTATTATTATTATTATTATTATTATTATTATCATTATTATTATTCACGTAGTACGGTAAGATTGTTTTAAATGTATCTGACCAGCCAGTGGTTATACCAGTTATGCCGCTCATCGCACTCTCATTGCTAGTTGAAGCACTCACACTTTGAAAAGGTGCCATTTTATTATTATTATTATTATTATTATTATCAGCAGAAGATGATGTTATCATCATGCCATCAATTGAAGGATCCAATGCTTCATTATTCTGTTCCATTTTATGATCATTTGTTCCATACAAGAGACCCCCTCCCGTGGTTAGAGTCATCAACTGCTGTCCTATTGAATTAGAATTATAATTCATCAGTGCTTTACGGAAACTATCTCTTTTTTCCATTTTATTTGATTTGAGATTTCTCACAGGATTATTAACAAAACGAGAAGGACTGTCTGTTGCTATTTTGTCAGCTGCTATTAATGATTGGGGATATATATCATATAAGGAGATAAGCGCTGAATGTGATCCACTTTCACTAAAATTATTACTTGAATGGATTTTCATCGATTCCTTTACATTCACATTACAAAACAAGTGATAAAAATATAATATAATATTCAAAAATCCAAATAAGATATTATAAATAAATAAAATTATTATTATTATTATTATTATAAATAAATAAATAAATAAATAAAATTATTATTATTATTTAGACACTCACGGAAGAATCAAACACTGTCTCAGACTGTTCCTTTGCTCTGGTTAATAGCTCAGAGAGTTGAGGGTACACCTCTAGTGTTGTGATAAACTTTATGACAGCTTGCTGATTGTATTTAGTTGCGATTTCGATGGGGGAGATGCCATCTTTATCCTTCAAGTCAAGTTGGCCGTGATGCTCACATAGTAAGTGGACTAAATCCAAATAGCTTTTACTGCATGCGAACCATAGAGCACTGCGACCGTACTATGAATGAAGAACAATAATAAATATAAATAATTAGAAGAGATATTATTTATCTAATAATACATATTTTAATAAATGAATCAATTTGATTAAAAGAATTTTGTTTTTGCTGACAACGAACAACGAATAAATTGAATAATAATATTGTAAACATTATTATATAATATACATATGCATATTTATAAAATAGCAATAATAATTTTAAAAGATAATAATTATAATAGTGATAGTAATATTTATTATTTAGTAATGATATTATTTATAAGTTTGTAATAAGAATAAGATTTTTTCACAATAGTTATTAACTGCGAATATAATAAAAATCTTATTTGATTTAGTTGCCACACCTTATTTGATTTATTCACATCACAGCCAGCATTGAGAAGAACTCGAACAGTTCGAATTCTCTCCAAATACACTGCATGAAGCAATGCTGTATCACCATTCTGAAATAATAAAAATAATAATAAATATTATGTCAGTGAAGATATTGCTTATGATTCTATTAAAATATACCTCATCTTGAATGTTGATATCAACACCAGATTTATTAAGATGCGATCGAAGTTGTGAAATTGATTCATTTGGTCGCTTGATTATCGCAATAAGATTGCCTGCAATTGAAAGCGAATTGAGCGATGGTTCGATTGAAGTTAAAGAAGGATCATCAGAGACCATCTCGATCGTTTCTTTGAAACTATTCAAGGATGAAGATCCACCAGAAATTCGACGAAGTTTCTCCGCCTATAATGATACAAGTGATTAAATTTTAACATAATATGAGGACTATCGTTGTGAATCTTATGCACATAGCACTTGATGATAGAAATACTGTCAATTGTAATATAATATAACCATGTACAGTAAATAACCATGTATCACATTAAAATGAAGATGAATAAATCCCTTTAAAACGTCCGCCATACCAACACATAATTGCATTGACCAGCCAAAATAATTATAGATTCTATTTTTCTAATATCTGAGAGAGCGACTCTAACAAATATCATGCATTATAATTATATAAATACGTTTAGTCTAACAATGATTGAACAGAAAAATTATTCATTATTATAATAAATATAAACCTTATAATTATGATTAACTTTATCAGCTTCTTGTAATAATGTGATGATGTTTGAATGGGCTTTTCTCTGGGCTACCATTAACGGCATCTGACCATCATGATTCATTTTATGTGTTTTCGCATTCACTTCCAGTAATGCGTACACTATATCATAATGCCCATTGTATGCTCCACAGATAATAGCCGTATTGCCATTCTATCGATAATCAACAACACGATGATAAATGAAAGTGAATGAATTAATTCGATAAAATTATTAAAAAGAAAACTATTAAGATATTTTGACATCAATATTTTTATGAGGTCAATCATATGACACTGGTTGTTTCACCACAAACAGTGGATAGACGGTTGATACTATTGGTTGGCAAAGAGTGAGACTCTTATCAAAACAATGATTCATTTCAAAATATATAGAATAATGTTCAAAAGATAACTCACTTTTCCAGCTATATTTACATCACAACCAGCGGAAATTAATTGTTTAACAACACCATATCGACCATGGTTAACAGCTGCGATAAGTGGTGAATAGAGTACATGAGCAAACTGATTCAAATCTATGCCTGGTTCATCCAGCAACATCTGAACTATTGCCTCGTATCCGTGATGACAAGCGATATAGAGCGCGGAAACACCAGACTGAAAGCATAAAAGTAATGTAAATATTATGTAATAGTAAAAAGGGTGTGTTTGACTTACCGGATCAGTGTGGTTCACACTGATTTGAGCCTCACCAAATTTTTCTAATAATAATTTTACAATTTCCACATAACCTTTGGAACAAGCTATCATTAATGGAGTATAACCAGTCATCAAATTCGGCTGATTAATATCCAAAATTCTGTTTCGGTTTCCCACAATGCTTTCATCATCCACGTGTGGAAAATCTTCCAATGGGTAACGATCCTGTAATGAGCTAATAATATCACTATTGATACTGTCACTGTCACAATCAAGCACTCGTTTCAACTTATCAACACTTTTTAATGGGGTATCAATAGCATCTGACAGCAAGTAGGAATTGAAATTTGAATGTTGAATCAATGTTTCTACAATATCAATATGACCTTGTTCAACGGCGACATGAAGCAGATTATTGCCATCCTAAACGAAATATGCCACATTTTATTATCATATAATATTATTAATTATCATCATATATTATATTAATATCATTAATAAAAGAAAGGGTAGCATGTGCTCTTAAAAGAAGTAATAGTAATATTATATATAAATTACCATTTGCATAGAGAGCATATCTGCATTGGCTCGAATCAAAAGATTAGCAATATCTAAATAACCCCTCTTGCAAGCAATGCCAAGAGGACTAACATTATCCTAAATTATATTTTTCAACATATAAGTTAACCTTCATATAAGACGGCGAGTAAAATATTAACTTACTACTGTTTTCTTGTTAACATCAACCGAAGCTTTGAGCAATAATTTAACTATATTGAAATGACCATTATCGCAAGCAACATAAAGCGAGCTTCTTGCATACTATTTAAATTTATATAATAAAATTATGATATGATATGATCATAAAATGCATCAAATACTAACATCATCTGTTATGTCAGGATCTGCATTAGCCAGTAATAGAAGGTTTAAGATTTTCCAATACCCATTTTCAGCTGCGATTATTAAACACGTTTTCGATTTTTGCATCTACAATATCGAATAAAATTGTAACACGAAGTAGAATTATTGCGATAATTCATTATTAATTGTTACCTTGTCTTTAAAATTAATGTTAATTTCAGGATTCCCAGGAGCACACAGCAAATTGATCATCAGTTGGAAATTGCCCGTTAAACAAGCATCCACAAGTTGTCTCCAAAGCTTATTGCTGATTTTTGATTGAAATTGAGAACCGCCATTAGGAGATAAAGGAGTTAAATCAGATGTTAGGGAATGCGAATCATCGTAACAGATCTTGTCAGCAGATGCAACTTCAGCATTAGACTCAATCAAAAGCTCAACGACAGCTACCATAAAATAGAAATCATTCCAAAATAATAATGATAATAATAAAAACATTTTTAACAAATTGAAATTATAATAAGAGAAATTATTTGTGTCTTCTTCAGAATTACAGTATAATAATTATGTAATAACGATTGACTTACCTGACTGAAAGTTTTTAAATGCAATAACAATTGGTGTGATACCAGCATTTTCTTTATGATTAATATTCGCCTTAGCTATTATTAACTTCGACACAATCGAAGAAAATCCGTTTTTACTTGCAATCCACAAAGCAGTGCATCCATAATTATCTTGTTGATCAACAAGTAAGTCTGGTGTATTTAAAAGTCTCTCTATTATGTTCATTTTGTTTAACTTTGTCGCAAGAATCAAAGGCGATATTCCATTACAATCAGCTAAGTTGACATTAGCCCCAGCATTTATAAGTAAATTAACAACTGAGAGTGAGCCATGTTTGACTGCAATTAGAAGTGGAGTATGACAATTTTCATCTTCTGTAAATAAATCTAAATTTACACGACCAGTCAGGAGAAATTCAACCATATGATCATCTTCATCTGTGCATGCAATGTGGAGCGCTGATAAGCCTTGCTTGTTCGGAATATTTAAATCAGCATTTTCAATCATAAGTCTTCTCATCACATCAAACTGGCATTTTTTATAAGAAATCATAAATGGGGTATTCTTATTTACGTCTTGAATATTCAAATTCGTCTTATACTTTATCAACTCTTCTAACATGTCATGCTGATCGTTCATGACTGTCATCCATATTGAATAACAACCGTAATCATCCACCAAATCAGGATTAGCATTATTTATTAATAAAAATTGAAGAATTTGTAAATTTCCATTTTCAATTGATGCCAAAAGAGGAGTTACTCCATTTGTATCCGGTTTATTAATATCAGCTGAATATTCAAGAAGAAGTTGGGTAGCCTCAATATGATTATTTTTCACTGACAAATATAACGCGGTGTACCCATTCTCATTATCAGCAATATTCACATCAGCTCCTGCTGACAGCAATAATAACATCACATTCACATTACCTAATTTAGATGCGACGTGCAAGGGAGTGTATCCATCATCGTCAGCAATATTGATATCAGCATTAAAGCGAATCAATAACTGCAATATTTCCAAATAACCCTCTTTGGCTGCAATCCACGTAGACGTGCAGCCATAATCGTCCGCTATGTTCACGTCGGTATCCCAATTCAATAACATGGTCATAATTTCAATAGCATTTCGTTGAGTTGCTACTATCAATGGTGCAATCCCAATACTATTCACATGATTGATTATTGCCCCCGCTAATATCAATACATGCACTATTTCAATATAATTTTGCTCTACTGCAATGAAGAGTGGTGATGTGCCATCCTATAACAAAATACATATCTTTTGTTTACAACAAATTATGTGTTTTGTAAGCGATTAACTTGATTGTATTATACCTTATCTGCAGTATTGATTTCTGCTGATGCGTTAATAAGACACAAGACAATATCGATGTGATTATTACTAGCAGCCACTTGCAGAGAACTAACACCATCCTAAAGTATATAGCAACATGATTAGTATACAAGTTAGAATTTGATAAACAAGACTTACATAATTAACTGCATTGACTTTCGCCCCAGATTGAATCAAGAGCTGTACAGATTCGACACACCCAAATTTTGAAGCATAAAAAAGTGGACTACAACCATGCTATGAACCATCAACTATTATTATTAACTTAAAAAATGCAATAATCTATTAAAATATTTACCTCGTCCAGTAAATTGAAATCAGCTTTAGCATAAATTAATTCGCGAACAATCTCAAACCGGTCATTGGCCATACACAACAAATGCAAAGCAGTTCTTCCTCGCTAAAAATCATTTAATTAATAAGATACTGGGATAGTTGCAAACATTCGAGTCGATGCCCAGACTCTGCATCAAAGGTGGAAACATGCATGATGAAAAATATTGAATATTGAAATATTATACGATATCAAGGATACACAAAATAATAAATATTTTATCATATTATAATAATTTAATTTTATTGCAATATTTTTAACAATGATTAAATGATGGTTTACTATATTATTTTTATGAAAATGCAAATAAATATAAAAATGAGATTTGTCTTTGTTTCATAATGGAAGTACATCCACTATGGGTATTATTTTACATCATATATCCAAATCAACAAATTTTAAGCCAATAAAAATTTAAAACATTTATGACTATGTTTATAATTATAATTTAAAGCCATTCTCTTGAATAAATTATAACAAATTTTTCAAACAATTAAGTTTAAGTTTGTTGACTCATACCTTTGCTGCTTTATTGACTTCAGCTCCATTCATTACTAATAATTGAGCAGCATGCTTTCTATTGAATTCACATGCAATATGTAACGGAGTATATCCAGTCTATTGTAAATAATAAGGAAGCACAATTATTATAACTCAGTAGGATGAATATGATATTTTATAACAATATAAATAATTGCATGTTTTATTTTTTTGCTCAAACTTAACAGCCATAAAATGTAGAAATATCATTATAATGATAATAAAAAATAATTTGATTATGAAATAATTATACAGAATATAATTAATGGTGTAAATGTTAATTACATACATAAAGGAATTATGTGTGCTGGCATTGAATATAAATAATCATAACATTATATTATTATTAAAATTATAATATATACGGTATATATTATTAATAAAGAAGAGAAAATAATAATTAAATAATGATATAATAATAAAATGATAATAATTCATAATCATCATCAGTAGATGGCCTAAACAGGTATGATAAAAATAATTGTTAGTTTCAAAATCTGATCTAGATTTCCCAATTAAGTGAGCCCATATTAATCATTACGAAAAACAGTGCTTACGAATGATCATATAATAATAATCATAGTTATGAAATATTAAATCGAGTTGTACTAAGGATGATAGAATAATTATTAATGTGCGGCAGCCCGGACGTGGAGTACGAGGATATCGCAAACCAATCCGCAATAAAGCTGCTGATCTTTCTATTATAATTATCACTGTACAATTATTATCATTGCGAACAATCAAATTAATCTTAATCATTGTATTTCTAATCGTCAATTTGTCATATGGTGACAATAATCAGATTTATTGTGCAGTGTCAAACTAAAAGCATCAATTGGAATTAATCCGAAGAAAAATCTCCAATAAGTCGAATAGGAGATAAATAATAATAATATCATTAGTATAATCTCACTAATAATAATGTATATTTATAAATCAATAATAATAAATGTGAGAATAAGTAAGCACTAAATTTATTAAATATTTTTTACCGATATAGTTGCTACGTTTACTTCCGCTTTGGATTCAATAAGTAAAGTCAAGACTTCTGAAAATCCATAACTAGCTGCTATATAAATTGGAGTCATGTTATCCTATGTTCAACCGACAAATATATGAATTTCAGGCGAGTAATGATTATTGAAGAATAATTACATTTGATGTTTGATTACAATCTGCTCCTGCACTAATCAAAGCTTTAACTGTGAACACTTGACCAAGGCTGGAAGCAATGAAAAGAGGTGATTCATTTCTCTACGTACATAACGAGCATTAATCAATAACTTAAAAATATTATCATAGTTTAAATAATACCCTATCTCTAATATTGACATCTTTGGTATCAGAGATTGTTGATAAGATGGAAGCATTATCACCACTGCGAATTGCATCACAAAGGTCCAAAATTGATTTCTGTTCATAAAATACATCTTATAATCACTAAATTATAGATCAAAATAATCAAAAATAATGACATACCGATGCTACAACTGGCTGATTTCCCTTTCGCGATAAATCATATAATTGAAAAAAAAATATTAACACAACTCAATTCATATATATCGCAGAATATACTGGTTAAATAATAAATATACTGCATGGTTAAATATACTGTAGATAAAGCAACGCTAGTTACAGTCCTCATTATCAATAAGTTATAAAGTAATTTACCATTAAAGATTGTTCGGTATTGGGATGATATTAAATTGATCCACCCACAGTTCTATATATAATAATTTATAAATTGGTAATCTATTAAGCTGACGATTGTGATACTGATAACTGATTTACTATAAATGAGTAGCTTAATGCTAACTATTACTGCTGATAATTTAACTGTGGAATAAATTATAAAAATAATTGATCTTGTTTATAAATGTCGCTTTTTATATACGAAATACTACTGTACATAAAATGCTAAAAATGCTAAGAGGGACTCTGATAATATTGTAGCAGCTGCCACATTACATAATAACAGTTGAAACATACATAAAGTTACTGTAGATTTCTTGATTTCTTTACTAATTTTTGTCTGGAGTTCTTGAAAGCATCATTGGTTGTTATTTGTTAACGAGCGTCACTCTGTCTTCCCCTTTTCTCAGCGTCTCAATTTATTGCTGAATTGTTTACAATTTTCTTTAAAAGAAAGCATGAAAAAGATAAATTATATAATAATATCCAAGATCCATGAAAAAAGATGGGATCCCGGATCATAAAAATATACCACAACTCACAATACCGGTGCCCGGGATTTTATTATTTATATTTATTTTTTATTTTTATATATCGGATATGTGTAATAATATTACTTTTTTGTTTTATTTAGAGCACTAATCAATTAACTGTAATACTATCATAAAGTTTAGTAAAATCAGCTACAGTGCAATTAAATCACAAAACACACAAATAGATAATAATTAATGAAAGTATGAAAGTATCAATACTTCATCTAGATTTAGGTATAGGAGGAGCGGAGCAATTGATAGTAACATTAGCTATTCAACTTCAGTCACTTGGTCATGATGTTAAAATAGCAACTACTCATCACGACATAAATCATTGCTTTGCTGAGACGAAGGAACAAGGTGAAGTTTATTTTTAAAGTTTTAATTGAATTTTTTAAGTTTATTTCTCTTTCTTTGTACCGATAATTTAAAATTCAATGCGCACATTATGCAGGCGTACTTGGGAAATCTGTGATAGTTATTGGTGATTGGTTACCAAGAAATATATTTAATAAAGCAACTGCATTATGCGCTATAATTCGAATGTTTTATTTATCACTGATCATTGCAACAACATCAAAGCCTGACTTGATAATTATTGATGGAGTATCAGCATCAATACCAGTACTGAAATTTGCTGGATTGAAGGTCATATTTTATTGTCATTTTCCTGATCAGGTTAGTAAATTATTTTATGATGTGCTAGTATCAATTTTTTAATTGTTTTCCCTACTTTAGCTATTATGTGTGGATAGAGGTAGTATTCTTAAGAGGCTTTATCGTAAGGTGATTGACAAATTAGAAGAAATAACAACAGGATGTGCTGATGAAATATTAGTGAATTCATGTTAGTTGAAATATTAATGAATTATATAAGTAATCCATCATGGATTCATCACACACGATGATAAATTTAAATATTATTTTTGTATTATAGGCTTTACAAGAAAAGTATTTATTGATACATTTCGTAGTTTAGGAAGAGTTTATGAGCCAAAGGTTGGTACAACTACTTCCACTGCTGATTGTTTTATAACAGTTATTGTTTATAATAATAATAATAATAATAATAATAACAATAATAATAAAAATAATAACAATAATAATAATAATGGAAGCGAAGGTAAAAAATTAACGCAGTTCTGTTCAATGATATTTGATTGATTATTTTTAGGTTTTATATCCTATTATAAACGAAGAAGCTGCAGATGCGATAATAACAGATGAACAGGATCTTATATCATATTGCAATGGTAAAGTTAATAATTATATTTTTACTAATCATTATAATTTTATGCTTAATTAATGGATTCAACATTTATTCAACTTCATTTGCTGACTCGTAAAGTTGCTCAATAATTTGATGTAATATTTATCTATTAATAAGATAATCAACTTGATTAAAACATTTGTTTAATTATCATAATAATCATTATAATGGTGGATTATTATTCGTTTTCTCTTTTTCAGGTCGTGATATTGTGTTTGTTTCACTAAATAGGTAAGTGGATGATTTTTAAAAATTATGATATAATAATGAACGATAAAAATTGAATACTATCTAAATATATAATAGATATGAAAGGAAGAAAAATATTCAGTTAGCAATTGATTCTTATCGTCATTTTAAAGTTTTAAGCAAAAAAGGTAGCATATTTTGTGTATCAAATTATTATATTATCACTAGCACCAGTATCAGTTAATAAATTTCGAGTATAATAATTCGGATTCGCAATATAATAATAATTATAATTTATTATGATTAATTTCTATAAAATATTGTGTGATATATATTATTTATAAAATAATATTTCATTTATATTATATTTTTGAAAGTATTGCAATTCTTAATCATACCTCTATTTTTATTAAAAACAGATATCCAATACTCAAGAAGTGTGTTAGTTATTGCTGGTGGATATGATAATAGAGTACTTGAAAACGTAGAATATTTAAAGGTAATTTTATTATTATGATCAAAATATTTATCATATATTTTAATTATTATTATTGTTATTATGGTTAATTTTCTTATTATTTATACTATTACGCAAATCATAATAATCATAAATCAACATTTATACAATTATTATTAATTATATTATGTATCATTATTTCATA
>VKHH01005993.1:0-32635 GCA_015144975.1 Epipyxis sp. PR26KG | reverse complement strand
AATGTTGATTTATGATTATTATGATTTGTGTAATAATATAAATAATAAGAAAATTAACCATAATAATAATAATAATAATAATAATAATAATAATAATAGTAATGTATCTTTAATTTTATAATAATAATGGGGCTTAGATTGATTAGTTTTAACTAGCATTAATATTAAAACTAATATTTATTATCTGCAAATATTTCTAGACTTTTTTCTATTGAAAGACAACATTTAAATATTAATTGAACATTTTTAAGGCTCTAATTTCAATACTACTATACATTAGAGCAATACAATTTATTATCGGTTCAGTTTAAAAGAAAAATAAAAGATTAAGAATTAAGTTTAATGTAATAGATATGGAAAGGATCAGCAATCAGCAACTCATGATCAATTAATTATATTACCTCTTATCGATGATGGATTGGAAATATCACTAACTTTGGATTGATTTAAATCAGATTTAAGTGATTCAATACATTCAGCAGGTTGATTAACCTTTTCAATTGAGTTATTGCACTTACTATCATTCAAATTTGATGACACTACTTTCGACAGATTGCTATTATGGTTATTACCCATGATTTTAAAACGTTGACTAATTATTATGCGGCTGCTTCTTAACTTCTGCTACCTACAACACAATAAAATGTAAGACTAAAATTAATGGTAACATATATATACAGTAAAATAATCGATTTTAAAATACGAAATGCGCATTATTGGAACTTTGAACTTTCAACAACAACATCGGAACAACTCTTTTCGTTTACAACTTTACAACCAGTTTACAAGTTAATAAATATTAAATATCTATACTCTTATTACTTCATATACTGCACAAGAAAAAATCTTTTGTTCAATATTCGGTCATTCTTAACTTCTTCCATTCATGTGTAGTATTTGTGATTTGATTATTATTTGTCGATTGTCGATATACGGGTAAAATAATGTTACTGAGATGAGTTTTTTTATAATAATTCTGGAATTCATTATTTTTTGTTGTTGTTGTGAATTGTGAAATGGGAAAATATATCATCGCCTCCCGCTGGGATGATGCATAAACTGTATAAAAGATATTATTATTGATTTTGGAAGAGGAAATTGAAGCTACTGCTGCTTGTATCTCGTATATTGAAAATATGATTGATACAGAATACAGAGATACAGAGTACAGATAGTTGCACTACTACATCTCCAAGTATCAAGTTTGGATCAATTTCAAAGCTTAAGAAAATTGGGGAAGATGAAAGATTGTCAAGCTTTTAAATTTGGAATAGACAGTCGGACTTTTGATTTTTTTACTCAATCTATAGGTTTCATATTGAGTTCCAAATGATTTTCGATGCAAATTGAGAATTACTCTTAGTTACTGTATTGGTAATGAAAGTTGAGTAAATGGAAAGGCTAGTTCTGATATCCTTAATGAGAAAATGGAACGAAATTTTCAATAATTTTGAAACAGGAAATTGTTGATATTTAAACAGAAACATCACTGGAACTTGCAGATTGAATCACGGTTTTGGTTTAAATTATCATTAGATATCATTGGAGTCATGAGGTACGTTTGTTAGATAGCAGTGTTTTATCACATCATATCCTGCATTTCATACTTATATGCACAGTAAATAAATTTCTAAAATCAAAAGTACTTGACCGAAGTAGAATTTTCTTCCAATTTACATTGATATGAGGATATTGTTGAGCATGAGATTGTTTTTTCATGTTATTTGAAGTTGATTTGATTGTTTTTAAGGTGCTGAAAAGTGATATTTTCATTTAAATGCAGTACTTTTTGAAAAATAAAAAAAATATGAAATTAAACTCTGTTGAAAGAGTTAGGAGTTGAATTGTACTACCAATATATATTCTAATAATATTATTTTAATTTATTCGATTGATATAATTTTAGTTATGATTGGTTCTTTAGAAATCAATTGTTAAATGTACCTCTTGTTTTGTGTACATGTATAATTCTATAAAAATCGTTTCTCAAGAACCACAGCACCAAACTTAAAATTACTTTTAAAGATGGATAATATAACTTAATTACAGACTGTTTACATAATTTTACTTTACTTTGAATGATTATTACTTGAGATATACTGTTCGCAAGGTACATTTAATTAATTGCGAAAACACGCTTATTTTACAAAATAAAAATTGTAATTATACATTACTTTCAAGTTTTCAGATTCTGCAAACAATCCTTTCCATAATAAGATACTAAACGCTATCAAAAATAGTGATATGTTACAATATTCTTCACGTCAAAAATACGTTTAAAATGTGTAAAATCAGAGAATGAAAAAAAATACTAATTCTGAAAGAAATACTTAAAACCCATCAATCAAAACACTTTAAATATACTTATATCTTTATTCCAACAAAGGATAGCAAAACAGTTCAAAATGCATTATCACTCATATAATGATGATTCAAATACCATCAAAATTAAGATGTAAAAATATCACTTTTCATATAAAATTAAACAACAACTCGGCATCACACAAGCAAACTTTCTACATTAAATCAATTCACACATTAGAGAAAATTACTGAAATTAAAAAATGACTCAATTCTGTATGGTACACTCACCATGATGAATTCTATTTTTGGAAATGGCACAATGGATCTATTTTCACGAAGGGTGGAAGGGTGTGAATTTAAAATGAAAAGGGAAAAGGTAAAGTTTTCTTTAAAGGAAAATTACAAAACAATTCGAGCCTTCTTTCAAACAATAAATTAAAACATAGTGGCACTCTTTAACAAATACAAAACAGCTACCAAAATCTGCTGAATATCGATGAATGAATGAATGAATTAATAAATGAAGCAATTCCAATTCATGCCAAAAACTAAATAAGAGGAACATGCTATAGAACAAAACAGAGAGCCCTCTTAGCTCTTCGTTTTCTGCCTCAAATGGACCAAAAGTTTGTTATGTATTGTACTGAATGTATTCTTTCATTTATTAATTCACCAACTATCGCATTGCATCCAACTTTATTTATTCTGATCGAGGAAGTAAGCCTAGGGCTCTATATTATGTTATATAGCTTGTTCCTCTTTTGTTTAATTGATTGATTCATTCATTCATTCATTCATTTTTTTATATATAAAAATTATACATGGATCGGTCGATCTTGATGATAATGGCGGAGAAATTATGAATAATTAATTCATTATTAATATTGTTCTTGACTTCATTGTGATGGAGTAACTTATCCGACAATGAAATAAACGATTTCTAAGTTATAATGAAAGGAATAGTTACAGTATGTTTACTAAAGACTTTCGTGTTTCAATGATAGAATAGTGAATAGTGAATAGAATTCAACAAATATTAATAACAAATATTCACGAATAACGTATAATGAAATAATGAAAACTAACAGTATTTTCTATATTTTCCAAAACACATTTCTTTTATTTGTTCTATATTTCATATTCATGAAAACTGTCTACCCTTCTTCTGTATCGCTTATAACAGACAAAATTATTAAATCCATGAAACATTTTGGTTTGGATTCAACAAGAGGTGCAAAAATATTGCAGGTGATGTATGATAAAATTTGATATTAATCTCTGCAAAATTACTGTATGTTACAGTAGTTCATAAGTCATTATGAAATTATTCCCAATTCCGGAATTCTTCTAGGTTGCATCAAACGCGCTTGATAAATCAACCAGTAATCTAATCACTGCAACTTCCTTTCTGACTCCTTTGGAATGCTTGGCGGTTGAAGAAACATTTCGACACTCAACTGTAAAATGCACTCTGATCGGAGGATTTGCTTATTCGATAAGAAAACGCGCTTTATTTACGGCAAGTAGTAATAGCAACGGAATTGAATTATTATCCTCTATCGGCTCATATAATGTTATGTCAGAGGTAATTATATTCATGCTACTTTTTTGCTACATCTAATTTAAAGCTTATTACTAGCTTAAGGAAGATCATGAGATCAATAATTACATATCAGTCCTAAATATCAATGGTGATTTTCAAGGAAATTATCCCAGTTCCACAGAATTTTCTTCTTTTTTGTTACAACATAATCTGATAGATATAAATGAGGTAACTTATTTTAATTCTAATTAAACATCGCTCATATAGTAATTAACAAGATTTTCTAAACAATACAAGTAGATCGGTGACATAGTTTCTAATGGATCATATGGTGCGCAAGTATTGTTGACTCCTGAAGCTCTAAATTCATTGATGAATTCAAACTATCGCTTTTCTTGTATCGGATCAGTTATGGTGAATTTAGAACCCATGAAATTAGATAAATTGGATGTGAATCGCTTACCAAAGGACAAAGAGGTTTGATTATCTATACTTCATATTTTCATACTTTATACTTTTAATAGTCGAGTGATGAAAGAGCTCTGCTAGACCTTCTCCGGCGTTTATTTTCGTCGTCGTCAGTGTCACACCGACAGATACACTAAGTGTGGTTTCTAATATTTTTCTGTACTGTCATGATATATTTATCAAAACTTTATGGTCTCAAGTTCAGCAGTTCAGCTGATTACGCTGTAAGCAAGTTGCTAAGTGAATCTCTTCGATCTCATCACTTAGACGATTCTTACTCCCCTGCATATTATTTACACCTTTATTTATTTTTTTACATTATTTATGTAATTAATATATTAATATACTGTATCATATTTTATTAATTGTTTTGTTATAAAGTGTCATGTTATGGTAAAATTTAGATGAATTCAATTGAACACTCTCTTCGTCTTGATTCAATCGCATCAGCTGGTTTTGGTAGTTCCAGAACAGTCATGACAGATTTAATAGGAAAAAATAACGTTTATGTTAATTGGAAACCAACTAAGTCTGTTTCTTATAATGTTCAAGTACGCCATCAAATTTATTACTGATTTTATTTTTAAATTGACAATGATTAAAATTTTATTTCAGGTTGGCCAGGTCATATCGGTTAATAATTTAGGATTACTGTATATCGATGACATAATTCCTACCAATAAGGGTAAGCACAAAGTGAAGATGCGAAGGCGTTTAATTAAAAATTTCGAACATTTATTATAAATGACTGCATTATCAAAAGAAGAAGATGAAACAGATACTTATATCTCATGTATAAACTATGTCAGAATCAACTAAGTAATATACTAGTATTACTTATATTCATAAATCTTTCATCTCTTCCGAGTATGTATCTGACTAGCAGAAATAGAAATATGGTTTTAAACAGGGGATTTGATCGTAGAAAATGGTTTGATGAACGAATTTGCTTTGACAAAATATATTTTATTTGAACTCTTATATATTTTTTGATCTTAAATTAATTAAATACATAACCTGAATAAGTATTAAAATTAATTGATGAGTTTAGCTTTGGCCCTAAAATAGAAGAACGCATGAACGGTTAGAGATTTTTCTCTATGATTACAATACATGCATAAAACTTTTGACTACACTTACATTATTTATTATTTATCGGCAAGTGTAAACCTATAAACGTACTAACCAACCCCCCGAGTGACCCCATCCAAGTAGTATTTTGTTTTCAACTATAGTAATAAAAGTCAATCCCATAGATATAGGATCCAAAACATACTTTATCCTATAACAACTCGTGTTTAGTTACCAATTATACTATTTCACCTGTTCATTTATACATTAAATCTTTTCACCACTCAATTCCACAATAACAATATAACATAACAAATAACTTCAAGGTATAAGTGAATTTTAACCATTGACGATAGATGAAGAGTTGACACCATATTTGTTGTACTATAATTCTCCAATTTTACTGTATTATTTACGAAGTTATTATATGGTTTTGTTCGGTCAATGACTAAATGACTGTTTGTTTTTGCAAATATCACTATGAAACGAATCCAGCTACTATTTCATATTTTCTCTGTTTATAAGGAATAAATTAATCCAAAAATTTGCTTAACAAAAAGTACATGTATGTATTTTTGTGCAGATATTCTTGATTTTCCAAGGTTGCTATGGACGTCCAAACCTTAGAAAATATTGTTTTAGCTTCAGTATCAAGCTCAGGGACACAAAGAAACGAAGCTGGATTGTAAGTAACTCTCATAACTAATTAAAATCCTCTCCTAAAAACAACTATAACTGTTTAGGTATTTGGATCAAGTTCGACTTCGAAATGATCGATGGCAACTTGGACTCAATTTGTTTTTTAATTCTCAAAGTGAAGTAACTCAATTTTTCGGTTTGTCATTAGTAAGGGAATACATGTCTTGTAACAACCCAGTTCCTTCCCCTGAAGTTAGAACTTCTGTTAGAGAATCAATATTAAATTGGGTTAATTCTGTTATTCACCAAAAACTTCAATGGCCTGGTTATATCGTTAACAACATTGCATCAATTATAGCATTGTGCCTTAAATGGGATTATCCCGAAAATTGGTCAAACGCATTCAATACTGTGCTTGGATTCGGTAAGAGTATTGAAGGTGTTGATTTGGTTGTCCGCGTGCTGAATGATTTGGAAGTTGAAGTAGTTATGTTTAATGATGACAGAACCAAGGAAGAAATTGCACATAATGTTTTAGTTAAGGATACTCTTCGAAGTTCCTCTGACCTTACCGATATTGTTTTATTCTTGTGTTCTTGGGCAACATCATTATCCGTCAGCCCTACAGGTATGGTTTAATTATCGTCTTTAATTTTATCGATGATCATGATATCAATAATTTGCGAATTAATTATATAGTGCAAAGCTCAGTAGAATTGTCTGGTCGGTGTTTGCTTTGCTTATCAGAGTTGGTTGGCTGGATTGATATAAACCTTATTATAATGCATGCTTTACCAACAATTTACAAACATATACCGGTTTCATTGTTGGAAAATGGTACTGCAGTTGTAAACATAGTGTCATCTAATGTTTCTATTGCAGCATTAAAATCATTATATGAATTGGTAAAAAAAGGAATGGATCCAATTGTGAAAGTCACTTTAGTGAATTCAATTAATTTATTTCAGACGTTGAGTTCGAACTCAAGCTATGTCATCAACATTTTAAAGGAATTACAAATGAAAAATGATGATTCGACGGAATTATGTGGTTTTGATTTGATGAATTGTAATGGAGTAGTGAAACAGTTGGGTTTAGTTCTAGATATGTTAGTTTTAGAACTTCTAGGTTGTTGGAGTAAATATGAGGATCATTTGATACTCTCAGTTGATAGTGATTTAAGATCTTCAATAACAAGTACAGATCGTACAAGTTTTGAAGAATTAATCAAAACTGCTCCATTAATTCATAATTTATTACGTGATTCTTTACCAATATTATTAGAACTCTTCAGTTGCCCTTTAGATATTGATGTTTCTTCTTCAGTATTTCCTGCGATTAACAAATTAATCTCAACAATCAAACAACAAAGTCAATTAACAAATATAATTAAGGAACAACAGTTATCTGGTAATATTTTCTTCAATGCTGTTGATTATCTTGATCCTGTGCTGATGGGCATATATAATCAATTGAAATATCCGGAAGACTTCACTTTTGATGAAAGTAATGATGAAGAAATGGAAATAATTGAGGTAAAAAGCAAATAGAAAAACTATAATTTAAAAAAAATTTAATACTATTTGCGGGCTTTGCGACTGGATTAATGAAATGTTGAGTGTTTTTAATCGCTTAATTGCTGTTGTTAGTCATTCCATTTCTGATTTTACTTTTTTATAAAAGTTTTATATTATCTTAATCCTTACTAAAGCCCGCTATATCACCTATTTTTAGAATCTTCTGTTGAGTTTGATGTGTCGTTATCAGTCACACATTAATAATTGATGAGGATTGCATTTATTATCTTATTTTATATACTCAAAATTCTTTTTATATTATTATTATTATTATTATTATTATTATTGTTTAGATGAAATCAAATGTTCGGAAATTATTTGTGAATTGTTGTCGAGTATATCCTCAACGATGTTTAGATTTAATTACAGCTATATTTGAATCACTTCCTCAACCACTTTCTCAAGGTAATAAATTTATATATTTTATAATTAATGAAATTTCTTTTCTATCCCATATTATGCACGTTACGTAGTTTGTTTTAATTTTACATAACAAATTAACGATCGAAATTTGGGTATATTATTTTTAGAAGTATAATAATATTTCATATTTAAAATATATTATAATTTAATATATAATATTTTATATAACTTCATACAATATTTCATTTTATTTATTTATTATTTTATTTTTAGCTCCTTATCCTATGTTAGAAGCTGCTCTTCGACTTGTCTATGCATTTTCAGAATGTGGTCCATCTCATAATACCCTAGTAAGTTTGTATTTCTCTTGTCTTCTTTTATTACACTAGAAATAAAACGTTTATTTTGTGATATTACATTAGATTGCAAGCGGCACTTTCCCCGCTTTAATTCAAGCTATTCATCAGGTTTATATATGAAAAATATTTTTCATAAAAAATGAATTAATTTATTATGTATTATTTATTTTAGACTGATGTCATAAATCATTCTCATCCACAAGTTGCATTGGTGTATTTTGAGGTAATTTTTAAATATTATTATTATTATTAATTATTATGATTATGAGTATGATATTTCTATATTTTATAGCTGATAATAAGATTGAACAAAATATTCAACATGTAATTATCTTTTTTAAACATAATAATTATTACGAAACGGTTTATTTTTTAGATATCTTTTCGATATATAAAGTTAGTTGATGTCTCAGTTATCCAAAGGATTGCTTCATCATTAGTGAATGATCGAGGATTAACAAATCCTGATCGTATGGTAAGTATTAATACTTAATAATTATTATTTCATCCATTCATTAACCACTTTTAAAAATTAAATTTCAAGATTCGAGCAAAGGCATCTTATTTTTTGTTGAAGGTATGTTATTTTTTTACATTTATTATTATTAATTTATTTTAATATTTGTTAATGTTGGATTACAGATAATGGAATCTATGGAAGGTGGAAAAACTTCTTATCAATGCTTAGATATCATTGGAAATTCACTGAAAGGTTATTATATTATTATAATAATTAATAATAATTAATATAAAATTAAAATAAATATTTTTTTTAAAATATTTTATATTATTTTTATTAACATTCCATCGATCGAACGTTGCATCGGATGCTATATGATATAGTTAAATGACAACGCAACGATCAAACGATGGATATATTACCAATCTGATACGGATAAAATGAGTTGAATTTATTATATTCATATTCAATAATAATAACAAAAAAAAAAGAATATGTTTTTGTTATCGTGTAACGGTAACTATAAAATATAGTTATTATTTCATAAGAAGCAAAAAGTATATATCTTAAGGTTATTATGATGTGATTAAATGATTTGATATTACTTGTGACTTATTTAATCTAATGTATCTATCATCATATAAATAATGTTTTATGTCAATAATAATTATTATGATAATAATAATTATTATTATGATAATAATAATTATAATTATTATGATTTAATATAAATAATATTAATATATATAAATTTAAACATTTTTTTAAATAAATATTAGTATTATTTGGTATCAAACAAAATAAATAATAATACCATTTAAAAACATTATAAATAAAATAGTATTAATCTTAATAATAATAATCATGATAACTCTTTTTTTCTTTGTGTTTGTTTGTTTTATAGATATCATTATGAGCTCACATTATCTACCTGAAAGTGCACATACAAATAATCCTTACTTCACAGAATCATCAATAATATACATTTTTGAATGTATTGGATTAATGTGTTCTTCATTAATTCATCAAGCTAGATCTGCTAATGATAATAATGATAATAATAATAATAATAATAATATAATCCAATTCCCAATTTTAATTGAGATTATTGGTGCAATATCAAATCAATGTAATCTTATTCTAGCTGATATTGAACAAAATCAAAAGGTGAAAATAAATAAAATTAATTAATAAACAAACAAACACACAATAAAATATTCTATTTTTTATTTATATTTTTTAATTGTATTTTAGGTTTTATTGAAAATGGATATTTCTTCTGAAGTGAATATGATGAATATTTTGTTAATTTCATTATATTCCATATCGAGAGGGTTTGCTTATAAAGTTGATAAGCATTATTCTCCGGTATCTATTTTTCAATCTGCTTCATTGGATGTTGGTAAGAATATTACTATTATTATATGATAAATATAATAATATAATATTATAAGAGAGTAAAAATTATGTTATGAACATTTTTCTTTTATCATTCAATTCATTCATTCATTCATTCATTAAAAAGTAGTATATATGATTATTATGATATATTATCTAATCAATACAGAGTAGTTTATATTATAATAACATCTTTAAAATATGAGATATTATATATTATATCATATAAATAATCATCTTAAATTGATGAATTGAATGGAAAATAAAAGAAAATTTTATGAGATTTTTCTCTACCGTAATACATTAAATATTTTATCAAAATATATATTCAACAAAAAGAATAATTTTTGTGATTATAACTTTATATAATAATAATATAACAATAACTTTTGTGAATTCTTTTTATATATTATTATTTATTTTTTATTCATTTTTATGATTATTTTATAATTATATAAATTATAATTATAGTAAAAGTTATTATTTTATATTATTATTTATATGATTATTATTATATTATTATTATTACTATTATTATTTCAAACCTTTATTTTATTTTATAGTTCAAATTCTTCGTTTATTACATGAGCAATCATCTATACGTGCTAAAAGTATAATATTTTTTCATCGAATGATACAAAGTATTGGTGAGTCATCATTACCATTTATTCAACAAGTTATTATTCCATTAGTTCAATGTTGTGATACAATTACTGAGCTGGAGTCAACTTGTCAATTAATTAATCAAATCATTATTGAATTTCATAATAGAAGTCTTATTATTGTTGATGGAACATTACATATTATTTTACAAAAATATAATTTTTTTAATCGAAATGAAAATTCTTTTAATGATAATGGTGATGTTGTAGAAGCATCATTATTAACAAATGATCGAATTTTATTACAAAAAATGTTATTATTACATTTACAATATATATGTTCTTATTCATGTGAATCAATATTATTTTCTGATCAAAATAATAATGATAATAGCAATAATAATAATAGTAATAATAATAATAGTAATAATAATTCAAATACTTCAGAAATATTTAATTTATTATTAAACAGTTTAAAAGGAGTTGAAGCAAATGGTATTAATATAATAATAGATCATTCATCAAATATTAGTATAAGGAAAAGTGCTTTAGTAGCAATTAATGGACTGTGTAAAGCTTGGTTTGTTGAAATTATGAATAATATTCCATTAGTTACAGCATTTCAATCATATATTTTTGATCAAGTTTTACCATGTTTATTATTTATATTAATGAATAAATCTCAATTAAATATAAAAGATCCTGCTGCGTTAAGTGTAGTATTAGAAATTGGAGTTTTGATTTGGACAATTTTTATGGTAAATAATAAATAGTTATTATTATAAATTTTATTATTATTATTATTTTATTATTATTTTCTTTTTATATTAATAATGTATACCGTATATTATAGAATAATCTTAATTATATTATTATTTATTTTATTCGATTTTAACAAAAACAATTTTTTTTGAATAATCATTATTATTATACAAAAAATGCTCCCAGAAACGTTAAAATTTATTTGATGTTGACACTTTAATTATTATTTTGTTTGAGTGAAATTCTGATAAATTAAATCCGTCTTTTATTATTTTGAAAAGATTTTATTATGATAATATTCATTCTTATTTATTATAATATAATGATAATTATAACATTATAATAATATTGTTATAATGATAATAATTATAATATATTTTTTTATTATGATAATATTCATTCTTATTTATTATAATATAATAAATAATTATAATATTATTTTTTTTATTATGATAATATTCATTCTTATTTAATAAATAATAATAATTATAATATTGTTATTATGATAATTATAGACTCTTCGAGAATATAATGAAATTGGAATAATAGATTATTATCGGAATTTGTTAATATCAGTAGGATGGAATAATGAATTAATTCAACAATTTCTAACAGATTTGACAATATGTTCTCCTTTGGGTACTTACAAAGAAAACTTCAAATCATTTATTCGGAATAATAATATTAATAAATAATATAATATTTAATATTTGTAATAATGATATGAATTTAATTCCTTTTTTTTTGATAATTTTTATAATTTTTATAATTTTGACTCAAATTGGAAATAATATTTTATTTTACTAGTAAAGAAATAAGAAGTAACTATCTTATTCATAATATAAAAAATAATTTTAATCTTTATTAGAATAATATATTATAATAAATCAATTATATAATATATTTTTTGAAAAGGTATGTAACCATATAGCTCTTAACACCTTTTATATAATTATTATTTTTTTTTGTAAAAAAAAAAGAATTGTTATTATATCTTTTTCTCTTCTTAGTACATAGTTTTATGAGAAATAAGATATTTTTTTATATGTTTTTTTAAAAATTCATTAAAATTATTATTTAATAATTAATAATTAATATGATTTTTATAATTATATATAATAATATATATATTTTGTTAAAATAATATAATATAATTCTTTAGAATATTATAAAAATAATAATAAGATAGTTCATAATGACATACTTTTTGATATGTGATTTTTTGACATAGTTCTTTGGTTTGGTATTATTATTTGTGAATTTTGTATGATATGAAATTCTTTTTTCAGTATTTTTTTATTTAATTAAAAAAGTGTGTTACTTAAAGATATACTAGTATCACTTCCGGGAACCTCTTTATTAGAGAAATATCATTGGTAATATGCTGTATATATACATACTTTATTATTATAAAATAATATTATTATGATATAATGAATATTAATTAGTTTATCTTTGTCATGTGAGTAGTATTTAATATAATTAATTATCATTTCTTAATACATCACAAATGATAATAAAATAATAAAAATAATAAAAATAACTTAAATATATACATAAACAGTTCAAATGTGATGAATCTTCGCTTGAAAGGGAGGTCACTTAATTCCTTGTCCGTTTATTATAGATTTGATCATTTTTATGTTGTCATTTATGAAGAAATAATTATTCATAATTAATTAAATTTATTTATTTCATTAAACAATTCAATAATCATAATTTATGATAATTAAAATTTATGATATTTATTAATATAATAGAGATCATAATAATATAATAATGTATTGTTTATTATATCTTTCATTATATATATACAGTTTTCATCCATAATTCCATCTATTGTATAAGAATAGAAGACTAAGCTATGTATGATATAAGATATAATATTTATGATCAGGAAATAAAATGGATATTATGTTATTATGTATTATTATAATATTTTTGTTTCATTATATATATATTTTCTATCGAATTTATTTATTTATTTATGATTATTTAAACCAAGCTGACCATATTGAATAAATTGGTTTTTCTTTTTTATTATCATCATTTCTCTATAGAAAATATATTAAAAAAAATGTTAATAATTTTATAATGCCCATAATTTATCATATCATTTCAATTACCTGATTACTATTATTATATTTATCTTCTAATTCTTTCATTTTTATATCCATTTCATCTATTTTTGAATGTAATACTTGAAATCTCTCATTTAATAATTTATTAAAAGCATCTTCTTTTTCTTTGGTATCTTTTGCTTTTTTAGCATTTTTTTCTTCACTTCGATTATATTCTAATACTATTATAGTACCAGACACTATATAAACAAGTGATTCACTAATAATAGTAATTCCACTATCCATCGCTTCTTGTTCTGGTAATGGTTTGATTTTCAAGACACGATAACCAGATACTAATACATTAGCTCTTGATAATACTTCATGTACACGTTGACCAACATTTACTACAAATGATTTAAAAGAAGGATTTGTTCCTGCTTCTATTTTTAGTCGTCCTGCAAGTGGTTTAGCAATTTGCTTGACTAAACTATAACATTAATAAAAATAAAACGAATTGATTAAATTTAAAACTAAGATATAGTTCATACTGTAGATCATTGTTAAGTATCTAAATTTAATGATTGTATTAATTAATGTGATTAGCACACTTACAGTCCAGCTAACTTTAACAATGGAAGTCCAGCCATTATATAAAACAAAGCAAATAATATCAGTTATTGTTTCAAAATTGGGAGAACTGGATATATATGCTACCAATAATCATTATAGCATTATAGCGTATCAATATTGTTTTGAATTTTGAAGTAATTGGAATTTTTCAATAAGTTGAGGAGTTGAATATGAATAAGAACTCCTGAACTCCCCTATCCACTGTTTAAACTGATGCAAAATTTGTTAAGTTTTGAAAGTACAGTACAATAGATAAACTGCTGGGTAAATTAGCTTCACATAAAGTTATACCCGATACGGTAAAAAAACAATCAAGTAGTTACCGTGAACCGTTTATAAAAAGTTCTGAGATTACAATATTACAATAACAAAGTAAATTATAAATTAACTTAATGCTATTGATTGTATTAAGGAGAATCAAAACCTCTCCGGAAAAGCTAAAACTAAATGCTTAATACTTATTACAAAACAAATAAACAAATATATCATGTTTTGATAATTAATGAATGTCAGATGAACATAAGTTAATATGGAATTGAACCACTAAATAGTAGCTAGAAAACTAAGAAAATTGATCCCTGTTGGAATCGTGTTATTTTATCGTCATATTTGTATTTTATATTATATATATATATCAATTAGCTTTTAGCTAGTTAGTGGTACGATACATATTTTGTGGTTTGTGGTACCAGCGTACCAGGTACCAGATACCAGGGTAAGATCAATGCATTTAATACTAACTGGATATGATCAAGTATTGGGACTATTTATATTACAAATCCAGCAATCGTCAATGGAAAATACTCTTATTAAAAGAGGTTGTGATGAATTCAAACGACTACAAAAGCTGTGGATTAAGGTAAGCGTTTGTTTCAGTATATTTGCACAATTATTATAACAACCAACCAAAAACTGCAATAAATATTGATATCATAGACTGTCGTTGTATTTTATTATTTCAATTGTTGAAATTATTCTTATTTAAATTTTATAGTTATTATTATAATAATACAGTATCTGATTATCTTATCTTTAACATTGATGATATTGCTTAAAATAAATTCACTATCTCTAAGTTTAAATTTTTTATTAATTTTAAAGAGTTTATCCAGTCAAAATGATGAATGTTACAGCGATTCAAATGTTGAAGAAGAATATTTATCAAGTATACTGGTATCAAGTTTCAAAGAGATTAAAAATCACGAAACATCAAAATCGAATAATAATTCAAGCAAATTATTAGTCAAATTACCAATGAAATGCTTAAAAAAATTATCATCTCATTCATGGATATTACATGGAGATGGGTGGGAATTATCAATGTGTAGAAGTATACAATCATTTGAACTTTGGCTGAATGAAGTTTTGAATATTAGAAATATATCATATGAATATAATGAAATTATAAATGATTTTTTGGATAATGATAAATTTTATATTATTAAAGAGAAACGATTACAAAAGAAATTAGCTTCTTATTTACCACATTGTTATCAACAATATTTTACCAGTCAAAAGAATTGTGAACGATTAATAGAATTAGCGAAAGGATATTATTTTATGGAATCTTTATTTTCAAATAATAATAATAACAATAATAACAATAATAATAATAATCATAATAATAACGATAATAATAATAATGATAATAATAATAATAATAATAATAATAATAATAATAACAATAATAACAATAATAATAATAATCATAATAATAACGATAATAATAATAATAATAATAATAATAATAATAATAATAATAATAATAATAATAATAATAATATTATATTTGTTGAACCTTCCTATGGTGATGGTCGATTAATTCAATGTTTGCTAATAAATCTAATTGAACATCATCATAATTCTATTTATGGAATACTAGGATGTGAACTTGACCCAATTATAAGTTCATTAGCTGATAATCTTATATTTAATTCTTCTAATAGTAATATTACAGGTGCTATTAATCATATTAATGTAGATTTGAGAATTCAAAATTATTTCAATTTAACTTATAATGATATCATAAATCATAATGAAATAATTAGAAATAATAAAGAAATAACTGAAAATGATTATAAAATTGTTGTTATTGGAAACCCTCCATTCTCTTATCATAATATTAGTAATAATGAGAATGGAGTAATAGATGATAAGATTGAAGACTATCCTTATTCGTTTCTTATGCATAGTTGCAAAGAAATCAATGCAGATAGAATTGTGTTTTTATTACCGAAACGATGTAATAATACTTCTTTTATTGAAAAATGTGAATCAAATATGAACCTCTTCCCAAAAGATTATGCATATTGGATTTTGATTCATTCAGAAATCGCTGATCCATATTTTGACTTTATGGAAGGTACGATAAACCAACCTTGTGTTATTCATGTATGGGAAAAACAGTAAAAGTGAATCACTAATGTGAAGAATCTCCGTTAAGTTGCCTTCCACTTGTAGTTTGAGCAAGTCTTTTTTTTGTGTATCATTAATTATAATTATATTATTTAAAAGAAAAGAAATATATCATTTTTGGTTACTGTATTTATTACAATGCTTTCCTAACATTCATAGACAAGTAGCAAAAAACTTACTGTGACATACAAAAGTATCTTGAATTGGATTCCGGGATTGTGACAAATATTACAGTTTCAACCCCACAACAGCAGCAGGAGGAGACCAGAAGTCTCGGTGTCAAACAACGTAATTCACCCGATCTTTTATTCTGATATTTTATTATTATATACAATGTTCCACATCTTAACTCATGGAAATATATAAAAAATAATTAACGTTTAACGCTATAATGTGAAAAACATAACGATAAAAAGTATGTTAGTTAACGTTAAAAGTACATCAATTATGTTTAGTGCTAAATTAAATTCTCTGTCGATTCTATCTAAAGGAATATTGATTTCTTTCTTTTTGCAAATTTGATTCTCCAACTATTATTCCTTATGTGTATTGTATTTCGGGTGGGGAAGCACGGGAAGACAGGAACTGTTTGGATCATCTTTAGCAAATAGATTCGATATTGTGCAATTGTGTAAGCAACAATATCCCAGCATCTTCTGAGATTGCCTGAATACCATGGTATCCACTGCTTTAGCTTTTGTGTTCGTTATTTTAGGGGCAATTTTTAACGGTTCGTTTTTAGTGCCTTTCAAGACTTTGAAGATTCAACTTGATCCACTTCTTTACATACAATATGTTAGCATTGGCATATTTCTTACATGTTGGATATCAAATTCATTCTTATCTGTGAATAAATTATATGTGAGTGGAGGAGATGATGAGTTTTATTTTGTATCATTGGCATTCATGGGCGGAATAATACTCGGTATGAAATAAGAAATAAGTAATAAGTAAATATCAATTATTAATTAAGCACAAAGTAACTCGAATGATTCACGAGTAAATGCAGTATTCTTTCTGAATTTACGAATGGTTTTCTGAACAAATTTGTACTATAGTATTTCAATTACTTATAGGGTTGAGGGCATTCCTGATTCTTGTTTTTTTTTTTGTTGGTAATGTACTGTACATGTTGTCCATTGTTCGTAGGTTGTTCCATCACATTAAGCTTTTTAACTGCAGAGAAAATTGGTGTAGCCCTGGCTACAGGAATATTTGGTGGTACAGGCATTCTTACTGCTTATATTTGGTCTGTTGCTGCATTTGAAGAATATCCGACAAATGATGGATACGCTGTTGGTGGATTAATTCTATTATTAATAGGAGTATTTGGAATAGCATTTTGTAACTATATTAATGATAACATATCAAACAATATTTTGAATAATGCTGGTAAGTTGTATTGTACAATTTGTATCGTTTAATCATTCAAAAATACTGATATTAAAATCATTGTTAAAATTATCCAATCATTGCTCATCAAAATAACTTATACTATTACAACAAATGACTGTAATACAACAATGAAAAGCTCTTTTATATTGAATCTCAAACTTATTATTAGCATAACGCTTTAATTATTTTGTTATATATATTAATAGACAAAAGTTCACTAGAAACGAACTTGAATGCTTCACCAATACATGAGTCAATATTGGATTCAACTGGTAAGATTGAGATAATCACAAATATTCTAGTTTTTAATTTTAAAATGTTGATGATATTTTTCATTTCATCAAAAAATATAATTTTATTATTTAATTTCCATAATTTCATATCATTATTCCTATTAATTGTTAATCATTATTTTGCGCATTTGATTTTATTTGATGTATGGCAATACATCTTAAAAATCATTTTTATTATTATATAAATTATTACCACAAAAAATCTGAAAGTGTTAAATTTATGTTAGTTATGATAATAATATTACCTTATTTATTGATAACTTGATTTTTTACATTCATTTTTTTTTCACGAATATATTTCTTTGATTTGATAATCTATTATATTATTAGGGTTAGAATCTAATTCGAGTTTATCGAAGAAACCAACAACATTATCCATAGATAGTACCAATAATCCAAACAGAACAAATTATCTACTTGATAATAATAATAATAACAATAATAAAAATAATGAAGCAATAAAATATAATGATTTTTCTTTAGGAATATTATATGGTATTCTTACAGGTTTATCTGGTGGGACACAATTAGTTCCATTACATTATGTTATATCATCACATAGTGGATTAGTTTTATTACCTGCTTTTGGTACAGGAGTACTAATCACTACACCAATCTTACTATTATTAACAATTTATTCACAATTAAAAGAAAATGAAGAATTATTTTCTAAAATAAAAAATTTATCATGGCAATTAAAAGATACATTATTATTAGGTATATTATCTGGTATTTTATGGTCATTAAATAATATTTGTATTATTCCAGCTATACCAATTATAGGATATGGTGTTTCTTTTGCAATAGTACAATGTGCAATATTAATTGGTGGGTTATGGGGTATATTTGTATTTGGAGAAATTAAAAAACTAGGATCAATTATTATATTTTTTAGTTTTGGATTTATTTTAATTTCTGGGGCTATTTTATTAGCATTAAGTAGAAATTAATTATTAAGATATAATAATAAATTGAAATATAATAATTATATAATAAACCAATAGATATAATATATATGATTAGGATATATAAGTTAAATCTTCTATTAAGATAATCAAATTGACCTAATCTAGTTACACTATAGATTTGGTTGATATATATTATGTTTATATACAATTCGTTGATTATTTTTGTGTAAAAGAATTTGTCAAAACGTACAAACTGTCATATTATTTTATATTTGTTAACAGGTTTTGATACTATGTCAAAGAGTTATCAGATGGATTAGATGATATTACAACTGTATATACCATATATATAAATATTGATATTGCACAAATCTAAAAAAAATATGCATAACATACTGATTGTGAATATGACAAAAGAAATTTATTATTTTATGATTTTGATATGACCAATGCCTGAAATGACAAATTCATAAAATATATATTTCGTATATGAAACAAATCAACATATTTGAAATATTTTGATTTTGTTATTTATAAAAATAAAATGAACAAATTATTTTATACCAGTATAATTATAATTAATAAAACTTTTAAAATCAAAATAATCAAAACTTTTCTCAAAAACTATAATTAATCACGACAATATAAAATATAAACTTAGACTTTCACTTCCATCATTTCGATTTGATCTTCATTGTTTTTATTGATATCATCATTTTTTGTTTCATAATTATCATTATTATGGTTATTATTATTATAATTATTATGATTAGAATTATTATTATCATTATCAACATCATTTTCATCAAATTTTATATCTTTTTCTTTTTCATCATTTGTTGATAATAGAACAGGTACATGTTTTTGATTTTCTATTAACATTCTATCAGATATTTTCAAGAATATTATGAGTATTAATTTGATTGTTAAAGGTATTAATAATGACCAAAAACTAATATTATATGTAATTGCACCACCAACTAAGGCACCAATAATAAAATAGATAAGAGGAAAAATTGTTATCATTAATTTAGTATATGATTCTTGAAATTTACTATCAAAATGATAAGATAAATTTTGTTTTTCTTCAATTGTTGTAGGTGTTTCATTATATGGTATTAAACGAAATAAATGATGTTTTGCTAGAAAGAAATTGACTGTATTTGAAGCATTACCAGCAACATTAATGAGTGTACTAGTCATCACAGTGGTAGGTGGACAAGTTGGTCCTATAGCTTCTTTAGCAGAAACATTATGAAATCCCATTACAGCACCAAGGAGAGAACCAACTAAGATTGTTTGCCATTCAGTTAATTTATTATCTTGATCGATTTGTTTGTTGAATATAATACCTAATGCTATTGAAGCAACATAACCAATGATTTCATGAGTGAAGAGAGTAATACTTATTTGCCTTGCATTTAATTTCTCTACATGTTTTAATCTCAATGCAATAGTTGATGAAAGTCCACCAGCAATTACAAATGCTGCACAAACACTCGTCCGACAGGTAACTCCGTACCTATAAGACATATATTATGTTTGAATAAGTGAGGATAACAAAAATATCAACTTCCACCTAGCGGTTGAAAAATTCAATATCCTATTATTGCAAAGTAAGACATTACCGGTGATACATTGACACACAAGCCACAACTAGATTTCCTGTAATTGAAGATGTAAATACGCCAGTGATTTTTACATATCCAGCAGCATCAACAAATCCTCCTATTAAGATTATCCAATATAAATCAATAAAGATTACAATAATTATACACCAAAAGTGAATGGGAAAAGCAACAAATTTATTTGTTACCAATAAATGCCAAAATATGAACTAAGTTAGCATCAGGGAATAAACCACATATTGAGGTAGAAGAAGGTGCAAAGGATTTATAGATCATGATCACCAATGTATTATGTATTTCTTAAATTATATGATAACTGTAAGTGTGACGTTTACTGCAATTTTTGGAATTACTGTAGTTTTAATGAATAATGTTTATATACTACGATTGGGATTCATTCATTTGTATTATTTTCCATGACTGCTGGAAAGACTGGAATTCTGGAATTCTAGAATAAAATTCTGAAAAAGGTCTTTTTAAATTATTCGATCGTTTTGATGCTAAACTACATCATTAAAATAAATTCTGAATTGGTTATACATCATTTCATATCGAATGGTATGATCAAATCTTGTTTATATCTTGTTTATAACTTATTCGGTTCAAAAAAAAAAACTCGTTCTGCAAAACTCTGGAGTTTTTTTTACATACTCTCGCTCAAATAAACCCGAAACTCAAGTTTTTTGGAGCTATAGCTTCACTTTAATGACGTTGTAGATTGAAAAAGTTTATTAATTTGTGAATAATATTTACCAAATCCAGTGACACTATCATGAAAGTGTAGCTATAACGAAATAACTTTTTAAAATGAATTTTGAAGATCATAGAATAAAGGCGGCCACAATGAATGATATAGATGTTGTGCTATTAAACTACCAAGATTTTATCATTACCCATTTTTAATATTTAATGTTTCCCTTAAAGAAGGAAAAAGAGCACTATATTGGACATTTATTATGGAAATTATAAATCCATTCAGTTGTATTTTAGTTGTAGTTCTTCAATAATGCTATATTCGTGCTAACATCTTTAAGCTATCATATTCAATATGAGTTAAGCAAATTAATTTCAATCAAAATAATTGTACCACATATTCGTAAAAACGTACACATGGTAAATTTGCTACAAATCGAATTTTACAAAAATTATCATAAGTTGATATCAATTATAAATACAAAATCATAATTAATAATTGGTTAAATTAACGCTATGACAAGATGTGATTAGATGATTAGAACTCGGAACTCATTGTAATAATTTATCGAGAAGTTGGCCAACTACCAGGCATAGAATATTGCTGTTGCGGAGCGTTGTTGTTATTATTTTGTTGCATAAATGGATTGATTGGAGGTTGTCCGAACTGAGGAGGATTGCCAGGATGATTGTTGTATTGAGGAGGATAATTTGGCATTCCACCAAAGGGATTGACAGGTGGGGCACCGCCACCTAACGGATAGCCACCACCCATCATCAAGCCTCCAGATTGTGGCATTCCTGGGGTTTGATTTAGTTGATGATTATACTGTGGGTAAGGTTGATTTGATAGTCCACCTTGAACATGCATCCCACCACCATAGTTCACAGGGGTTGTTTGAGGAAACCCGTTAGGAACAGGTGGAGCACCGCCCATAGGATTTACCATTCCCAAACCATTCTGTCTGTTATTATTATATTGTTGCATCGGCTGCATTGGTTGATGCGATTGCATTGCATTGTGGTGCATGCCCATTCCATAATGTTGTTGGGGTTGTTGATTATTACCCATCATTCCTCCACCTCCATATAAAGAGAGGATCGCATCTGCTGATGCTTGAGGTTTAGGAGGAACGACAGGATTCCCAAAGTCTGTAGGCACCGTGGATGGGATCGGGGGTGGTGCAGAAGCAAAATCACCGAATGGATCAGTCTAAGTAAAAATAATACAAAAAATAAATATTATATCCTAGAAAAATTTACTCTAATACATACCACTGGTGCGTGACTTGTCTGGTTGGCAAAATCAAATCCACTTACAGTTGGTGCTGGAGCAAATGGAGCTTGAGTTGTTGTTGGAAACGAAGTTGTGGCGACTGGTACAGGATCATCCATGAAGTCTATCAAAGAAGCGGCTGGGGCTATTGGGGGATTATTATTAGTAGCCGTTGAAACCGGTGCAGCTGATTTAGTAATACCAGTTGAAGATTTTGCTGGCTTTTTTACTCTTTCTTCTACTACAGGTGCCACTTCAACAGCTGGTTGCGAAACAATTCGATCAGGAATAGTTCGTGACATGTACTTCTTTTGCTCATACTTCTCACGAATAAACTTTTCTACTACTCTAACTGGATCACCTTCTTTAGGTCTAACAAAATTTGTTGGAAGATTCGCTTCATAAAGTTGGTTTGCTCGCTCGTTTCCCCATTCTTCCATAAACTTAATTAAAAAATGATTTATCAGTTGTCAGTTTGATATAAAATTTTATATAGTTGCAATATTACGCGGTACCTCAACTTGCTTCGCAGTCCATGAATCTAGGTTGACTGATCTTACAAAGCTGATATGTACACCAAGGTTTCGGTGTATTCCAGAACATTCAATGCAGAAAAAAATTCCTAAATTTGCAGAAGCCCAACGTGGACCTACAGTAATAGAAACAAATGTGATTCAACCAATATGATTTCAAATTGATTGAATATATATGTTCGAACCTCTCTTTTTGCAATCAGCACAAACTTGATTTTCTGGTAATTTAAGCAACGTTTCCAATCTCTTTCTCAGTTTCACCTGAACAGCATCAGCCATTTTATTGCCCTGGATCAACTAATTTCGTTGAAATTCAAACCAAGCAATATATAGACTGGTTTTAAATCCTTTATTATACTTTCTACCAAGTAGTACAGACTGTTACGGTAATTACTAACAATGAATGAGCAAAAAGAAAAAAGCAAAAAAGTATCGTTGAGAGAGATAACAAGGTGTAAATGTCTATTAACTTTAATCGTAAAATCTCTTTTAAATAATAATTAATCGCGTGCATGAATCTTAACAAATGATAAAGGAATAATATAATATAAGACTCATATATATAAATATTTGTTCATTAATTTGCTACCGTTTTACGCTTTACCCCATTTGTCTTAACATCTCTGATTTCCAGATGTTTTATTATTTATATATTCCCTAAGTTAAATTTATTTTATTTTTGAAAAATAATTTGACTGGATTTCCGATTAGTGCAATTTTTATTTTTGTTCAAAATAAGCTACAGTATATATATGTTGGGATCTGTAACTATATAGTTTCTTCTAATTAGAAATTCTTATGCTATTGGGTTAATTTGAAAGATACATTGCTCGCATTTAACATTCGAAAAGCATTCATAATAGATTTATTTAATTATTAAAAACCATTGAACTTTTGGTTGATTTCATTCAATAAATACTCGTATAAATAATTAATTTGATATGATTTTTAACACTCAAATATGAATTACGATATTGTAATAAGCAATAGTCAGTAATTCATAAGGAAATATAATTAGTCATAATAATATAAAGACAAAATAAAAAGTATATCATGTATATAAAATTGATAATAGGGTAAGATAATTACATTGGGTGATCTGCAATGAAATTCAAACGCATTTTTTTATCATGATCATGTAAAGAGAGTAAGTACTTAGATGAGAGTAATAAAACATAATTTCATCAAATATCTAACAAGTTATAAAACCACACAACATTTAATATTATTTGTAATTTAATTGATATATTTCATCATCCAAGGATGATAACGAATATTTTGTAATGATAATCTTTCGGAAGGATCATATTTGAGAATCTTTGATATTAAATCAATAACATCATCGCTCACATCTGTTTTTTTCCAAATGTACAGTAAGCTCTTAATATTTCCTTCCATAATTGCATACTTAAATCTTGGATCATTCATACTAGGCAATTCATACAATTCACACCCCGCAACCATCAAGAAAAGTATTACACCCAATGACCAAAGATCACTTTGCATGGGGTTGAAGTACCGTTGAAATGCATCCACATATTTTTCCGGTGCTGCATACTTCATGGTACCTCCACAGTTTCCACTTAATGGTACTAGATTGTCATGATTGTCACGTGTAACTTGAACAGCCATTTCAAAGTCAATAATTCTAACGTTTTCATCAGACTCAACCAACACGTTCATTGCTGATAAGTCATTATGAGCCACTCCATTTTTATGAATAAATTCCAAACCATTTATGATTCCTGAAAATAATTTAGCAGCACGGCGCTCATCAAGGGCCCCTTGATTCTGAATCAATTCAAACAAATCGATTCCTTGATAATATTTTGACATCAAATAAAAGAGTTGCTCTTGCCCGTCGAAAATGGTCTCAACATATTCACAAATATTGTTATGTTTTCCTAACCCAGTAATAAATTGATTTGCTGCTGTTTCGCGAATAACTGTAGTTTTCGACTCAATAAAAAATTTCTTTCCAATGAAAAGCTCTTGATCTTTTACACCTCGATACAATGCAACAGTATTTTTCCCAGTTACAACAGGAAGCATCGAAAAATTACTATTATAATTTTCATCATCATTTGAGCCAGTAACAATAACCTGTATTCGATCGTAGAAATAAGATAATGTTCCATTTTTGCTATGTTTGTGTGAAGTTTGCTTTGCAGCACAGTTGGGGGTGGATGAAATTGATAGCATAATAAAATATATTGAATCTAATAGCTAATATTGATTAAGGAGATATCCGTATCAATTTCTTTTCGCTTTGCAAAAAATTACATATAATTCAAATCAACCCACTTCAACAAATGAAAATCCCAAAAAATCCTTTTTTTGGTTGAAGTTGAATAAATAAATAAATGTTGTCAGACTAACTTTAATAATAATAAATGATTTCGATTTAAATTTAAATATACCATATTAAGATTATATATTATTTATTGAAGATCAGGTTGAAGAAAAATAATAAATAATAAATATTTTATATTCTTTTCTTTCATTGCTTTCAAAGCATCAGCTGATTTTAAAATATTATGTGGCCACTGAAGACTAATTTTACTTTACAAAACAGTTTAATAAATTAATTATAAGTTTGAAATTTCAAATAACTTGTTGTTCTTTTTTTTCTATTGCTAATAGTAACTGGTGTTCCATTTCTAAATTGGTGTTCATCATAAAATTTTAGTTGGTCAGACCATTTTTGTGTTCTATATATAGTATTGTATACTGGTATACTGTATACTGTGCGGTAAAATATTATAAAATATAAAATGCTTGGTAGTTCTATTTGGGGTAAATTAATTCGCATTGCTGGAAATGATGAGTCCTTGACCATTCCCTCCTTGATACAAATGACAGATAATATTCATTTCTTTGGAAGAATTCCTCAGCCAATATCACAAGGTACTGTTTTTCTCCACAATATTTTTTTCCTAAACATAATTTTAAAAATATATACTTTATGCTGTAACTTATGCACTGTAGGTCATGAAGCAAATAATGGAAATGCTACTTCATTTTCTCATGAAACTCAATTTGCTATTCCATGTGTGTATATTTCATCTACGCATTTTAGTATTAAAAAAATAAATAATGATGCAAACGACAATAATAAAACACAATATTTATTAACAGATTATTCTAAAAATGGTACTTTTGTAAATAATTTATTGGTTGGTAAAGATAAAACAATGGAAATTGAAGATGGCTTCAGTATTTCTATACATTACAAAAATGTTGTAAAAATATTATACCGTTTTAATACTATTGATCATAATAATAATAATGCTTCTCATAATAAAGATAAATCAACATCACAATCAACGAAATTATTTATAAATGGATTAAAAGCGCCTGATGATGTTATTGTAGAATCATTAAATCAACATATACAATCATTAACAGAAGAAAATAAAAATAATGAAATTCGAATTCAAAATCAATTACAAAATATTGAAAATATTACAAAAGAATTAGAATTAATGACAAGAAAATATAATCATTTTATTGAAAATGATTTTGAAGAAATGAAAACTATTGCAAATGAACGTAAAGATACAATTATTGCTTTAGAAGGTAATTTAAATGCTATACAAGCTCGTTTCCATAAAATAAATGAACAATTAGATGAAAATAAAGATGAAGTGAAAGAATTAAAATTAAAAAATCAAGGATTAATGGATGATAACAAACATAATACAATCAAATTAAATAATCGAGAAAGTTTATTAGAAGAAGCAAATAAATCTTTAGGAAATGAACAAAATAAACGTATCAAATTAGAAAAAGAAAATCAAAAATTATTATATGATTTACAAGAATCAGAGAAATTAACTGAGCGAATGGCAATAGCAAATCAAGCTTTACAAGATTTAGTTGCACAAAGAGATCAAACAATTGTTGATTTGAAGGTATCATATATATATCATATTTATATTACATTTATATATTGTATTATTTTATTATTTTATTTTAATATTTTATAATATTGAAACTAAGCAATAATATTTTTGTAATTTTACTAACCAACTCATAGGATGTGACAACTTACTTGTTGATATATATTTTTCTATTTTATTAATATGTTGATTATTAATAAATAAATATATAATTCAATCAACACTGATATATTAGTCAAATAAGTTATACCACTACTACCATTCTTTATTATTATTAAAGTTTCAATAATAATAATCTGTGTTGTATTTTCTCATCAGTTTTGCATTAACATATTTAAATTTATTGAATTTTTAAGGAATAATAATAATAATAACACTGCCTCCAAATAATTATGAGTCAAAATAGGTTTGACAAATAAACTGAAGGGGTAAATGCTTTTTGATTCACAATTACTTCGGATGGAGGAAGTACTAATAATAGATTATTATTATTATTATTATTATTATTATTATTATTAATCAAATAATAAATATAATAATATTCGATATTAAATAATAATATTTTCTAACAATATTCTTAATTTGATTATTATAGCATAAAAACAAAAAATTATTATCTATCGTAAAATATGCTCAAACTATTGAAACCGAACAAAATCAATCCCTTCAAAATATATATGAACAATATCATAATTTATCAAATAATTTATATAATTTAACAAAACAAAACTTCAAAAATATTGTTGATAAAAATAATGGATTAGTTTCGAAATTTATTCAATCAAAACAACAAGACAATGATCATATTCATAATCATAATTATCTTAATAATGATAATAATGAAGATGATGACGAGAATGATGATAATAATAATGATAATATACATTTAAATCTTCATAATATTAGTACACAACAATTCTTACCAAATAATAGCCATAATAATAGTAGTTATCTTAATAATAATAAGCATAATTATAATAAAAATAATGATAATAATATTAATGGAACTGTGGATGGTTCATGTAAGTCATTCGCGAGCCCCCCTCTATCAAATCATAGTCATAATAATGATAATAATGGCCCAGGCCAGGCCCAGGGCCCAGAAAAAATAATATCAGATTATGATTGCACTCAAGTTCCTTTACCTATACTTGACACAAATATGATTGTAACATTAAATGAAACAAATCTTCAAAAAAATAATTATTATTCACAATTAAATAATAAAAATTATGATAATAAAATAATATCAGAAAATAATCATATCATAATAAAAACAAATGATAAAGAAGAAAATAAATCAATATTATCACAAAATACGAATAATAGTACATCAAAAAGAAGAACATCACAACAAAATAATGATGATAATAATATTAATTTGTCACAACATTCGAAAAAAAGGAAGCATACTGGAATCTCATCTCCTATACCTGAGCGAGCCATGACAAGATCACAATTATCACAACAATCAAAAGTCAGCAATTATAGTAATAATAGTAATATTAATAAAAATAATAATAAAAGGATGAAAAGTAATAAAAAGAGTTTAATTATGGATGAACATGAAGAAAATGATGAAGATGAAAATTATGAGTCTCCCATAGAAAGGGTTGTACATGATTCAAATAATAATAATAATCCAAATAAATTATTACGTGTTCAAACTGCATCAGCAAGTCAAAGCTATTATCATGATAATAATAATAATAATAATAATAATAATAATAATAATAATAATAATAATAATAATAATAATAATGAAGATAATGATAATATTCTTGCTGATGAAACAATTAATCCAATATTAAATAATACAACAGCTATGGAAGCAAATGCTGATTATTGGAATAATAATGATAATATTTCAAATAATAATAATAATAATAATTCTAATAATAATAATATTAGTTCGAATAGTATAATAATGGATGAAAGTATTTATGAAAGGAATGGTGATATCTCACCTACTATGGTACATAATCATATGAATGAAGAAGAAGGACAAAGACAAGCGTCATTAGATTTTGATAATAGTTATGTCTCTGATTATCATAATTAAACCATTCATTCATTCATACAACTTTCGATTACATTCCAGCTATTATGATGGAATGATGACCATAACATTCATCCATTCATTCATTGTTACAATAATAATAATAATAATAATAATAATAATATTAATAATAAAATTAATAATAATAATAATAATAATAATAATAATAATAATAAATTGCAGAATTATGATTGATTGAAAAGTATTTATAATAGTTGTTGTTGTTGTTTCAGGGGGGCTTTCTCAATATTTAATATTATCTCTGAAAATGCTCCACATTTGATAACCATAATTTAATGGTAGGTATTAACTTTTTTCTCAAAGATTTACGTTTCGAATTCCGAATACTTTGAATAACAATAATTTAAAAAGATCTCATGAAACTTTCGATTGTTTTTTTTTTGTTTCAAAAATATTGTAAATATAATAATTCTAATTTAATTTTGTTTTATTAACTTGAACTTGCAAATATGATGTTAATCTTTAAATAAAAAATAAATATTCTTTATTTATTAATTATTTTATTATGATTCTTTTCTAAATATTATAGAGTAATAACAACTTCTGTATAAGCCCCTCAACACATTCTCCTTCATACCTCACACATAAACACACCTGTAATGATGATAACCACACCTCCGGGTCTGACCATACAATAATGCTAATAATTAATGATAACCACACCTCACCTCCGGTTACTAATTATCATAATTATTGTCGAAAAATAATTGTCATAATTATTGTCAAAAAACAAACGTGACCAATAAGATTAAATAAATTATAAAAATAAAAATAAAAAGATAAGATTATTTAAAAAATAGGATTAATAATATAAGTCAATCAAATATCAAATTGTCTCAAAAAAACACTATCAGTAATAGTATTGGTCACAAGTTCATTAAGTATTGATGATATGATGCATACGAAAAAACACAAAAGGATAAAAAAAATTCACACTCAGCAACACACCACATTAAAAGAATATGGCTGGGCTAATTTACGATTCAAAATTAACATAAACATACACACTTGGTTTCACACTTGGTTTCGAAATACACTAATTACGAAGAATGTTTAGAATATATTTCCCGCTTTTGTCAGAACTATTTTGATCATCCCTATTCGACCGATTCTCCAATATTTCATAGTGGAAAAGAGAATCGAGATGAGTTTTCCCAAAGAAAGATTGCAAATCGTAGGGGATTTGCGACTTGAAATCGTCGATTTCACCCATTCCTTTACTGACACCCACTCGCACAAATTCAAACATATAAGCTTCCCACAAAGGGCCAAATTTCGTAGCTGCTTCCACAACTCTTGCCGCGGGGATCCTGTTAAATGATAAATACTTGATTAGGTCTTTTCGCACTTGTTTCGAGGAACCGTAGTAACTCATGCAAGGGTTAAATGAAACGCATGACGAATACAAACAATTCGTTTCAATTTCATAATCTGGTCCACCAGCATTCAACAATCGAATCATCTTCTCTGTAAATAATGGATGAGATGCATTTTCAAAATCAATCCCCTCCAGAGCTTGCCAAACATCAGCTATTTCTTGAGCTGTGTATCTGGGAGACATTGAAAAATAATCGTCATCGTAGATTCTTCGGAATCCCAACACGTGCTCGTAGTACATCTGAGTAAAATGATGCAATACTTTCCCATTATCATCAGCAATCATGTGCAAAATCTTATTTTCGGCCTCTTTTGTCTCAACACCAATGTGAGTTCTGACCTGCTCTTCCAATTTACGTGCAATAGCGAGTCTCAAACAAAGTGGATGTACGATCGGCTTGCATACAGCAATTCCAAAAAAAGCACTGGAAATATTGTCAATTCTCCCTGTAATAAGGTCAATTATTCGCAGGATACAATGCCCATTATGATCATCTCTATCGACTGCCATAGCATCACTTAATTCTTAATTTGTATCTTTCCTTCGTAGATAATTCAGCAATTCTGAATGTTAGATCTGCCTTTCCCCTACATGAGCAACATCCACAATGTAATAGCCTTAGACAATTGCGTTTTGAAAAAATAAAACAGCAAGATTCGACATCATGATAGAATTTGTCCTCCTTTGACTGAGCACAATAACAGCAAAGCTCACAATTCAAACAACAATCAAATGTTTCCTCGTTAAAACAAGGTATTGCACAGCAGCAACAACTCATCTTTGTTACCGTAACTGAAAAGCCACTGCAGCCTTTTATTATATTTATTTTTTTTGAGATTTGAGATTTATATGATTTCTGTGAGGGGGTATAAAAACGTATCTTGTGAAGTCACACTTTTTATAGAGAAACAATCATAAATCAATCTCATTTTATTTTGTTTATGGATTGAAAGGATCAATTTAAATAATAAGGGAAAAAGTCTCCTGCGTGCTTACCAACATTTTTGATTGGATAACATAATTCAAAATTCCTTGTAGAGATCCAAAGTTTTGCATAATAATAACAAAATCGGAATATTTATCGTCTATTTTGTGAATTTACTGTAATACTGTACAGTATTAAGTTATATACCACATTATTTATATGTTTTATATTCTTCCTCATCAATTCTGATGTTAATAGCTTCTTTAGCTGAGCAATACATTAACAATCGGCGATTGAGAATTATGAAAACATATCTCCCCTTGGATTTAAGGTTGAAAGAAAGAGTAGGAAATTTTTTATGAGATGAAACGTTCAAAAAATTAATATCACAAGAGTTCTTTTTTTAATTACAGTTATTATGATCATACTACTAAAACATAAAATAAAAAAAATGATTATGATTTTTCGAGAGTAAGCATAATTGCTTATAATGGAGGGGGGGGGGTTACTGTCAGAAATTAAAAGATATGATTTGAAAAAATAAAAATAATAAAATCTTCATTTACATAAAATCATAAATAACTTGATAATTATCATGATAATAATGTAGTATCATATTAACTTTGTAGGATTACTATTTAATTTTTTGAAAATGTTTTTGTTTTATTATTATTATTAATAAAAATAATTCAAATCATTTCTTCCTTATCCTATTACGGTAAATGGTTTAATAAAAATAATTTTATTTTTGAAAAAAATAATTAATATTTTATTATTATGAATCATATAAATTCATAAAAATATAAATTATTTTTTTACAATAATTATTTATTATTTTTTTTATGTTTATTATGTTAATTTAACACTGCTATATACTATACCACCATCACCATACAACATCATCACCTCAAGGGGAGCAAGGGGGGTTACCATCCTAACTAACATCATAATTATAACATAAATATTTACA